>JAJLRB010005265.1:0-44812 GCA_020976825.1 Odocoileus hemionus | reverse complement strand
TCCAGTAATTTCCATAGTTTTTGCTGTTTTTCAAAGGCGGGGTTAAACATGTACGAAAACATGAACTTTTTAAAAAAGCATTTTTAACTGTCCAATATTATCTCTGGCCTTTTAAGAGTCTGTAACCACCAAACACAATTAAGAGTGAATTGTAAAACTAACCTTGAAGCAACGAAATTCTAGAAAGCAAAGAATTTGCATTTTGCTGATACACAGCACAACAAAAAATTTAAAAAATAAATGTTGCAAGCAAATAACTTTAAAAATAGTTGTAATGTTAATGGAAATAAACAATGAAAGGCACTTCATTATTAAGAGAAAACATTTTTTTTCCCCTGAAATAAATAAGGGTAAAAACAACTTTTAAGCTATGTAAATTATTTTTAGCAAGTAAGGGAATGCTAAATGCTTCTTGATTTAAAAAAGTTTCAATATGGCATCCAAAAACCCAGAAATCATGAATCTGGACCAGCTTTGGTGAAACTTCTTACCCCTCCAAGTCATTTTGAAATTAGGCAACATGATCTGGCAACCAGGTTTTTTTTTTTTTTCATTTATTTTTATTAGTTGGAGGCTAATTACTTTACATCATTATTGTAGTTTTTTTGTCATACATTTGACATGAATCAGCCATGGATTTACATGTATTCCCCATCCCGTCCCCCCTCCCACCTCCCTCTCCACCCGATCCCTCTGGGTCTTCCCAGTGCACCAGGCCCGAGCATTGTCTCATGCACCAACCTGGGTGGTGATCTGTTTCACCTAGATAATATACATGTTTCAATGCTTGTTCTGACAATAAAGGAGAATTTCTGAAACCAACTTTATACTACAGAGATCTTTTGAAAATGATTTCTAGCAGAAAAAACAAATTTATATAACAGTGAAACATCAGTGTGTTAAGTGAAGACAAGTAGACTTCCTCCTCTGACAGCCACTTCATGTTTACAGAATCACAGTGAATCTGGAAGGTGATTTTTCCTGTTACAGGGCTCAGATTGAAAAAATAAAATTGTTATTTTTGTGAGGTTGATTCTCTGATGGAGCAAAGTGTCAAAAGCATCTTGAATCTGTCCAACATGATTAAAAAAAAAAAAACCACTAAGAATGTTTTTAAAAATACCATCTGAAGCTTCCACTTTAAAGTCTATTAAGAGAAAAGAACATCTGAAGAAGGCAGAGAAAACTTTCACAGAAGTATGTCTGTGGGCTGACAGGGAATACTACCAAAACAAAAAATGTTTAGTTTTCTGTAAGCTTCTTTTAAGAGAGTTCAGATGTAAATGAGCTTGCATATGTTGTGTGTATAAATTTTGAAACATGGCTTTATTGGTTTGGTTTTTCTGGCTTAAAAAACAAAAAACAGGAGAAAACTGTGAGAAAATAAGATTTTAGCTTTCTATAAAAATAATTTACTATCAATATTCTATTTGATATTTCAGTATCTTCATTTGGCAACCCTGAGTGTAAATGTCTGGCACATAATAAGCACTCAAGTTTTCAAAATGCAATAAAAAAAAAAAAAGGGCAAACGCGGGCGATTTTCCCTGGCAGGGCAAATAACTGGATATGTACTTTCACTGCTGAGGGCCCATTTCAATTCCTGGTCAGAAAACTAAGATCCCACAAGCAGCATGGTGTGGCAAAACAAAAAAGAGAAAAGAAAAATAAAACCTATTACTACCAATTTTTTAATTCTGTAAATTAGGATTTTATTTACTTTTTCTCTATTTAAGTATGCCCCTCATATGTGTCAGGCTTTTTAAAGAAAGTCTTAATGGCTCAAACATTACAGTATATGTACTTTCAATCATTGAAGACAGGTAGAGTCAAAAATTAAAATCCTGTATAGACTCTTCTTTTAGAATTCATCAAAGAAATCAAGATGCTGAAATTCTTAAGCATGTTTTAGCTTACAAATAACAACCATCATATTTTAACATGACTGAAAAGATACCGTAACAGATAAATGAGATGAACTTTATCCATCTGCCACCTATTTGAGTTTTAGATTCTGGCAGTTTGGTTTGAGATTTAGAAGAGGAAGGGAGGTAGAGATAAATAAAGGGTGGAAAATAGAGGACGCAGCCCCACTGATTTTCAGATGAAGAAACAAACAGCTCTAAAGTAAGATAACAGTAAATGGTCAAATAACTGTCTCTTAAATAAGGCACCACAATAAGACAAAAGGGCAAAGCAGTAGCTGTTCGGGAAATGAGACCAGTGAGACCCAGAGCGTTCCTCTGATCTCTTTCCAGTCCCGCATGGACAGTTTTCTTCCCATCACATGTGCATGGGAATAATATACAGATGGGCTAGCTGAAAGCCATGACCCCGGATGGCTGCTAAGTGGAACAACAAGATGAACTGTTCAGTAAAGGTCTGTAAACACATCCACAGAGAAGATGATATGAAATCCCGCAGGCCCCTTCAGTATCACTGCTTCTGGGAAGCAGATAGAATTAAGAGTCTGCAACTCTTTTCCATTGCCCTTCATATACAACCACACACATCCCTTTCCTAGAAGTTAAACACATACAGAGGTAGAGAAAATGAAACCCCAAGAATTGCTTGTCCAGAGTCTTATTGTTAAGAGATTCTAACATATTGTTTTCTATGCTTCTATTAAACAATAAAAAATAAACCCCCAGCTATGCTCCAACTTGGCCAACAAAGGTCATCTAGTCAAAGCTATGGTCTTTCCAGGAGTAATGTATGGATGTGAGAGTTGGATCATAAAGAAAGCTGAGTGCAGAAGAATTGATGCTTTTAAACTGTGGTATTGGAGAAGACTCTTGAAGTCCCTTGGACTGCAGGGAGTCAAATCATTCAATTCAAAAGGAAATCAGTCCTAAATATTCATGGAAGGACTGAAAGCTGAAGCTGAAGCTCCAATATTTTGGCCACCCGATGTGAAGAATTCATTAGAAAAGACCCCGATGCTAGGAAAAATTTTAAGGCAGGAGGAGAAGGGGAGGGACAGAGGATGAGATGGTTGGATGGCATCACCAACTCAATAGGCATGACTTGAGCAAGCTCCCGGAGTTAGTGATGGACAGGGAGGCCAGGGTGTGCTGCAGTCCATGGGGTCACGAAGAGTCGGACACACTCAGTGACTGAACTGATGCTTAACTGAGGCAAGAATACAGTGATTCATGTCACATGAAAACCGAACTCAGTGAGTCTCATGATATCTCCATGGGCCCCCCTAATTCTTCAAGAAGTTCTAAAAAAGTGGTTCTAATGTGATACCCAGGAAAGCAGTTGCCCAAGGCTTCACAGTGGGTTGTAGGAAGCCCCTCTCTCTACCTTTAAAAACAAAATGAAGCTTGCAAAGACTTTCCAAGGAACTAGACCTTGACAGAAAGTTGAGAGCATCATGGGTAATTCAAATGGAACTTAATATTTCCTCGGATTGGGAAAACATCAAATTACCCCTATATCAGAGAAGAAAGGAAATGTTTAATTTTGGAAAGCACTAAAGAAATAGCTCTCCACTGTGGAAGCCACTGGGAGTTTCAAGGGCACTTTGATCCCTGAATCCCTCTTCCTTCTTGCCTTCCTCTCATGCTCACTTTGAGAGCCACTATAAAAAGGCATCAAAATGAGGGGAAAAGAAAACACCCAGAAAACACAGACCCATTTTTAAAATCCTGGACAATGAGCAATAGAACTTTACAATATGGTTTTAAGTGGAAAGTAATAATATTTAAAACCATGTTTTTTGAGGAGGGATTAAAATCCTACCCTGACATTTAAAAGTGTATAACGTTTTTTAGTTGGAGGGGTGGTACTGGAAAAGAGCCTTTACAAGGTAAGGATTGCTAAGTATGAATGCAGGCATGGGTTCACACCATCTTACATCTTTTCTCCCCCGACCACAGGAGAAAAGTCCCTCCCCGCTTAAGACTAAAACCCCCCACGGCTAATCTAAAGTTTGGTTTTCCTTTTTCCTCACGTGTCGTCCAATGTTCAAACTATAATAATTAGGCTTCCATCCCTAAGGTTTCTCTGGTGGCTCAAATGGTAAAGTGTCTGCCTGCAATGTGGGAGATCCAGGTCCAATCCCTGGGTTGGGAAGATCCCTGGAGGAAGGAAATGGCAAACCCACTCCAGTAATTTGCCTGGAAAATCCCATAGATGAGGAGCTCTTGGTAAGCTACAGTCCATGGGATCACAGAGTTTAACACAACTGAGGGACTTAGTTCACTTTTCCAAACCCTAAAGGTATCCTTAAGAATACAACAAATATCTCCCACAGCTCATATCAAAAAATTCTTTCCATTCCTTTTAAAATTTGACTTTGCTGCTATATTTGGTACTATTTCTCACTCTTTTATGGTATTTAATTAATTGATTTCTAAAATTTGGAGGATAACTGCTTTACAATGTCGTGTTGGTTTTGCTATAAAAAACAGTGTCCGTCAGCTGTGAGTATACATGTATCCCCTTTCTCTTGGGCCTCCCTCCCCTTCCCCCACCAGAGCGCGGTATCAGAGAGCCGCACTGGGTCATCGGCGGGCCTGGGCTTAGCTCCTGGGTTAGACAGCGGCCCCCACTTGTTCCCTATTTTTTGCTCGGTGGCCTATATTTTGTCAGTGCTACCCTCTCAATTCATCCCACGTCTCCTTCCCCAACTGGGTCCACAAGTCCATCCTCTACATTTGCGTCTCTATTCCGCCCTGAGATAGGTTCATCAGTACCGTTTTTCTAGATTCCATATGTATCTGTTCATATACGATATTTGTTTTTTCTCGTTCTGACTTACTTCGCTCTGTATGACAGACTCTTGGTTCATCCGTCTCACTACAACTGACTCGATTTTGTTCCTTTTTTTAGCTACTCATTTTTCTTATATTTTTTTCTTAAGAATATTATGCATTATGCATAAGAACACTATGCATCCTAAAAGTGGCTCCTACCAGTGACTTCCCTGCATGATTATATTTATAAAATACAACAGCGAGGTTAAAAACAAAAACTTTATATCAGTTTGTTCATCAATCTGTCGTAAAACTACTAAGGAATGGACAGTTCAACTGGATAATATCCAAAATGCCAAGCTACTTCATACCGCTTCCTGGAATGCTCTTCTTCACTTGTCAGGTGTAGGTGTTTGGGAAGGTAAATACAGAACCTCCCTCACTCCCTTGTCTTAATTGGAAACCCAATTTTGAGAGACAGATGCAATATTCAGGCAGGTGAACAAAATATATTATTCCTGATAATGCTGTTCTAGACATATGGCTTAGGTCAACAGCAACAGCAGGCTTGCTTCCCCTGAATCGTTATGCCACTGGTACAGGAGGATAATTTCAGCCCACAGTCTCAGGAGAGGCGCCTGATTAAAAGTCTGCCTCACAGAAAACAGAAAATGAAATGGTGTTCTTTTTCCCTGGAGGCAGACAACCAAAGGGAAGAGAAAAGAGTGACTCACACAAATTCTGGTCCTCTGTAAAAAACTCACCAATCAGCTATTCATTCTTCTTGCAGAGACGGAGTGAACAAGGATATGTAAAAAGGGGAGTGGTTTGGACTATATTAAAGTCTTAGCACATCATGTTGATTAGAGCTTGTGCTCTAAAAGAGTGTTGTCTGGATCTGAATCTCAGTATATTGTGCATGCATGTTAAGTCAATTCAGTCATGTCCAACTCTGTGACCCCGTGGACTGCTTCCCACGGGCTCCTTGTCCATGGGATTTCCAGGCAAGAATACTGGAGTGGGTTTTTATCCCCTCCTCCAGGGGATCCCACTGATGCAAACACTGAATCTCATCTCTGCAGCTCCTGCATTTGGGAGGCAGACTCTTTACTACTAGCGCCACCCGGGGGAAACAGGTGGATTTTTATTCAAAGCCTGGATTTGAATCTCAAGCTATATTAATCAGCAGCAATTTTAGTTTAGGCACATCCTTAATTTTCCCGTGCTCCCGTTTCCTCAAATCTGAAATGGGTAGTTAATAGCATTAAGTTCATAAGAGCTAAAGGAGGGTGAAAAGAGTCAGTATTTATAGAGTACTTAGAATAGTGCCCAGTATATAGTAATTTTGTTGAACATTTTTAAAGCTGGGAAATCCAGTTTCCTAAAAATCATTTATATTACCCGAAGCATTTAAAATATGTACCCGCAAGAAATATGCATCTTTACATAGTTTTTATCCCCCTTTTTATATCAGTCTTCATAGTAAATTATGAGTATTTTGAAGTTTTACTACAAGAGGTGATAAAGGAATAAAAAAATATGTAGAGATGCATATTATCTTACAGGTACTATTTTAAATGCTTTGTAATATAAATGATTAGATGTTTGGTTTTCTCCATCTTTGCATCTGTTGCTCCTGGCATACCACGTACTCAGTTGTTTACTGAATTAATGAATATGTTATTTTAAACAGTCTATCATTTACTTTGTGGTGTAGTACACAGATTAAGGACATCACTTTCTTCAAAAGATTGATACACTTGCTTTATGCTGTCAAAAAAAGTACTTCAGTTGCATCACATTTATAGATTGTCATTGCTCTTATAAAAATTTAAAATTCTGAAATTTAAAGTATTTAACAAAAGAATAAAATTTAAAACAAATCACAGTTGGATGCAAGTGTCAGCTATAGTGTAGTGGCGACCAGATGGCACAAATTAGTACAGTGCAAGGAGAGCTTGTTTACAAAAGGGCTGCTCGCTAAGGGGATAAAAGGGGGAAGGCATGGACACTGACAGCCAAGCTGCCACCAATATAGGCCAAACAGGTGAACAGAAAAAAGAGAGGTATTAGGACCAAGTAAGAGTCATATAAAAAGGCACAGTTGGAGAGAAGCAATGACTTACAATTGCAATGACATAGCCAGCATTAGGCTACCTTCAAGGAGAGGCCAAGGGAATAAATACCCAGGCCCCCTTGATCTGTCACAGCTCTCCATGGGCCAAACCCAGCCAGAAAGCAGAGGGGCTACGAGCTCTGTTGATGTGTCCACTCAGTTCAGCCTTCCAGGGGAGGGAACAAAGTGGAGAAGGGGAGAAGTGGACCTGGTGGGGCTAAAGAAAACATCCAGTTTTAGTACAGTGTACAAAGTTCCAAAAGAAATTTTAAAAAAGCACAATTAATTTTGTTCTTCCACATGATTCAGTACAAAAAACATGTAACCACAATTTATTCAAATTAAAGTCTTATCCATTTGTCAACTATTTCCTAAAACTTTGAATGGGTGCAGGAAATGCATTGTGTCAGTAATACAAAAATGAATGATGTGGGGTCCCTGCCCCCAAAGCAGCTTACTGTCTTAACAGAAGAAAAGTAGGGTAGAATGAATCAAATGTGATAAAAAAATGGAGCAGATAAAGCATTCCATGTGTAATTTTTTAAAAAATCCACTTAAATTTCCCGGTGATTTTTACCAAAATAGTTTGTATACTTCAATCTATAGCACCTTTTTCTGTCCAACCGAATAATAATTTGGCTTAATTCTTAAAAAAAAAAATTTGGTCATATTTAAATAATATACAATATTTCATAAATAACAAAACTAATTATAAATCAACAATTGGCAAAGCTAGAGGGAAAAGGCCAGAATAATTACTGATCTAACAAAACTTAATTTATACTAGGAAGACACAAAAAATATAAAACATTGCTTTATATTTCTGTAAACATCATATACACATAAAGTAAAAATTTAAAAAGAATAAAATTTGTCCCTTTTTTAATGATGTTTGTTAGCTTATAAACATAAAACAGCAACAGACCACAAATTAATCATCTAAAATTTTTAATCTACTCTACTCATATACATGTTTAACTATTTTATTACTCAGTAATAAAATATTTACAATAAAATCAGTATTTTTGGTTTGTAAATAAGACTCAAACAGTCAAAACCCCAAAGGAAATCAAACCCCGAATACACAATGAAAGTAAATGCTGAAGTCCAATACTTTGGCCACCTGGTGTGAAGTGATGACTCACTGGAAAAGCCGAATGCTGGGAAAGATTTAAGACAAAAGGAGAATGGGGTGGCAGAGGATGAGATGGTCGGATAGCCTCTCTGACTCAATGGACATGAAATTGAGCAAACTCCAGGAGATAGTGGAGGACACAGGAGCCTGACCTGTGGGCACTCCACGGAGTTGCAGAGTCAGACACAACTTAGAACTGAACGCCAACAATAAGACAATGTTAAACATAGCTCTGCATAGAAACATAAAGCATATTCAGTGAGTTACTTTATATTTAAAACAATGTAATCAATAACCTGGCCATTTTTCCAAAATATTTTTCCTTACGTTTCCATTAATGTAAGGGAGTCACTGTTTGATTCTCAAAATGCCTATAAACTTTATACAGTTCTGCAAACATCAGGAGGATGCCCTATGAAAGTATTTCAGTTTCAACTTCACTTGAAAGAGGTAAAGAGCAAACAAAATAGAATTCTGGTGAACTAAAATAAGGTGTAACAGTAAATGTATATTACAGAGGTTTAAAGAAAATGAATAGCAAATTCTCCTCAGACACCATCATCTCTTTTCTTTTGTTAATCCTTCCAACATCTGGGCAGAATACAGGAATGCAAGCAGTAAGAGTCAATGCTTACCAAACAGTAATTTTTTTTTTCCTTTTAGTTGTTGACACCTAAAATTATCGGGAATAGAAAAGTATGAACAAAATTCTAAACAGTCTATTGATCTATTATCTTTCACAACCCCTTAAACTAAGTGTTTTCAGGATCCAAGATCAGAAAAATAGAGAGCAGATATTCATGGACCTTGAGTTCTACATTAATTTTCAAATTCTTGATGCAGAGTATGCCCCCCTCCAAATTTTCATTTTGGTATGGGTTTGTTTAAATACTATTGTGGTGCTTGACCTTTCTATAAACAACAGCTTTTACCACAGAAATTTCCCCGAAGTCCATGCTGTTTTCTTGAATGAAACTACCTCCTGAGAATCAAATGTATTTGAGAGAAAATATGGATAAATATGGGCTTCCCCGGTGGCTCAGCAGTAAAGAATCCACCAGCAATTCAGGGAGCTGCAGAGATACGGGTTCAAACCTATATCAGGAAGACCCCCTGGAGGAGGGTCAGGGCAATCCACTGCAGTATTCTTGATGGGTGAATCCCATGGACAGGGAATCTGGTGGGCTATAGTCAATAAAGTTGCAAAGGGCTTTGGACATGATGAAGCAATTAGCATTCATGCACACATGGAACAAATATATCAATCTTAGATAACCTAAATATTGATTCTGCGATGTTTGAACCATCTGCACATTAAAATTCTTCCCATGAAATAGTATATAATAGTCATTACTATAATAATCCTCTAAACGACTTGTCAAGTAACAATGTTTATTAAGCAATTAGGAGATGAAGACCCATTAGTATACAACTCTAAGTGATGATAGAAAGAGGAAATTTTCTTTAAATTCATAAATTAAAGATAATTATGTCTAAAGTAAGGAGTCATGGAAAAAACTTAGAGATTTACAGTGTTTGTTTTGTGTGTACACCTAATACAGTTACGAGAAAATAAAAATATGAACAAAACTCAATTATTCAGTGAATACTTATGGGCCTTCTCTTTAACACTATGATAGGTGGACACAAGCTACTTAAATATTTAATTGAATTAGACATGGTTTCTGATTTTCTTGGAGTTTCAGCCCAGTAAAGAACAATACCAAGTTAAAAAAAAAAAAACTGCGGCATCAACTAATAGGTGCCTCCACGTGGTGGGGTTTTTGGGTCGTAAGGCAGCATTGGGAGCAGCACTTAAACTGGGTTTGGGACGTTCCGGTAAAGCACCCCCCTCCTCCCCCCGGGGGAAAGGAAGCTGATCGCTAGGGTTACAGAGAAGTCGGGTGAATGTAATAAAAGATAGTTCTTGAGACTGAGAAAACAAAACAAACAAACAAAAAAAAAAAACCAAGGACCTAAGATAAAAGAATAGGCATTTCTCAAATTTGAAAGTATTTTGCCTGAATAGAACCCAGACTTTGGAGAGCTGGTATGGATAAGAATAAACCTGGAAGGAGTATGCAGGTAACAGGGCCAGGTCGCTGGGGGCCTTTCATCTGTTGAGGTGAGGATACGTGAGGAAAGAGGAGTGGAAAAGTCTGCGAGCAAAGAGAATGGTAAGGTACATGAGAAAGCCCCCCCCCTCTACACCTCGGCTTCCCCCCCTTTGTGGTGGGCAGGCAGGAGAACTTTGAGTTCAATGTTCTCTAGGAGCCTGACCCGTTCGGGACACGGGGGAACCATGGACAGCAAGGTCTGGCATGTAAAAAATCTGTAAAGCAAAGAAATCCCGGGAGTTGGGACTGAACATTTTACACAACCACGGGTAAAATCGGCAGCCAGTGGGGGCCTGGGGTAGGCACATGGAGTCAGTTCGGTGCTCTGGGCTGATCTAGACGGATGGGATGAGGGGCCGGGGAGGGCGGTCCAAGAAGAAAGGGGGTATACGTGTGCATCAGTGACCCCTGCCATTGTACAGGAAAAACTAGCACAACATTGTAAAGCAACTATGTCCCCAATTTAAAAAAGAAAAGCCAAGATACAGGTTAATGTTGACTTTTTCTAAATGAATGGGATGAAGCACGCAGAGGGTTTACAGGTTGTCTGAACAAGACTGATTTCCTAATGTGGATGGTAGTTACTGGAAAGCTTGCTTTTAAAAAATTCACTAAACTATAAATTACTTTTCATGGTTTTCGTATGTGTTTAACTTCATGATTTTAAAAGCATTTCAAAAATTCAACTCAATTATATATCACCATGATAAATGCACATGAAAAGTTTATTGTGCTGAAGAAAAATATATTAAAGTACTTTAATACATGCACGATAATCAGCCTTTTGACAAAAATACACATTTGCATGTAACGAGAGACTTTCATTTTTTTAAAAAAAAACCCCTCAAATTCTATCTACCCTTTAGAGAGTGTAACCTTCTGCAAATATGAAAAGGAAGTGGTATGATTTTTATCAAAGTTTAAAATTCAACCAGAGCTTAGATGGTAAAGAATCTGCCCGCAAGACTGGAGAACCCCGGTTCGATCCCTGGGTCGGGAAGATCCCCTGGAGAAGGAAATGGCAACCCCACTCCAGTATTCTTGCCTGGAGAAAATTTCCCTTTGGGCAGAGGAGCCCGGCAGGCTACAGCCCCCAGGGTTGCAAAAAGTACCAGCACGATTGAGTGACAGACATACACAGAGAGTGAGATTATATTTCTAGATTTCAAGCTTTCACGCCTACAAATTGTGAAAACTTTCAGAAAATTACTTAATTTATTATAGGAGTCAAACTTGTCATTCAGAGTCAGCAAGTGTTTGTAAACTGCAGAGTAGTATGATTCAATTTTGGATAAGTATTTGAGAAAGCTATTGGTTTTTTTACACTCAAATACATTCTGATTCACAGTCACAATAATAAAGTACTATCACAAATGCTCATCAACAGAATTTAAGGAAAAACAACTGCTATAATTTTCACTAAAATAATAAGTTCACAATCTTTTTCTCATTTTTTAAAACTATTCCCGGGAAATACAATCATATGTCTAAATGGCCTGAAACTGTCAATAATTCTTTGTGTGTGGTATATTAAAATTCAGTGATGCAGAGGGACAGTTTGGCAGTTTCTTTCCTACAAAATTGACCATACACTTACCTAGTATCCAGCAATCATGCTTTTTGATATTTACCCAAAGGAGGTGAAAACTTATGTCCACACAAAAACCTGTACATGGATGTTTATTCATAATTGTTAAACTTTATTCATAATTGTTAAACTTTATTCATAATTGTTAAAATTTAGAAGCAACTAAAAATGCCCTTCAGTAGGTAAATATGGGTAAACAGACTCTGGTACATAGAGACTGTTGGCTCAGAGGGTAGAGACTCCACCTGCAATGAGGGAGGGCCTGGGTTTGATCCCTGGTCAGGGAAAATCCCTGAAGACGGGCAAGGCAACCCACTGCAGTATTCTTGCCTGGAGAATCCCCCTGGACAGAGGAGCCTGGCAGTTAGACTCCATGGGGTCGCAAAGAGTCGGACATGACTGAGTGACTCAGCACAGCACACAGAGACAACAGAATATTATTCAGGACTAAAAGGGAATTACCCCTCAAGCCATGAAAAGACATGGAGGAAACTTAACTGTATTTTATGAAGGAAAGAAATCAACCTGAAAAGGCTATTTTACTATTGATTTTAACTATATGACAGTCTGGAAAAGGGAAAGCTGTGAAGACAGTAAGAAGATCAGTGGTTGCCATGGGTTGCAAATAGAGACAGGAGGATGACTAGGTGGAAACCCGAGAAGATTTTTAAGGTGGTGAAAATACTTTCATGATACTTAATGATGGATACATGTCTTTTACACATTTGTCCAAACCATAGAATGTATAACACTAAGAGTGAACCCCAAGTAAATGATGTATTTGGGTAGTGATTTTGTGTCAATATAGATTAATCAATTCCATCAAATATACCTTAGGCAGGAGATGTCAATAATGGGAGGCTATGCATGTCTGGGGACAGGGAATGTATAAGAAATAGCTGGACCTTTCTCTCAATTTTGCTGTGAACTTAAAACTGCTCCAAAAAAATTTTCTTAAAAAAAAACTACAGAAAACTCAACATTCAAATCTGGTTTGAGATGGTGGAGTAGAAGGATGCATGCTCATCTCCTGTGAGAGACCAAAACTGTAACTAGCTGTTGAACAACCATTGACAGGAGGATGCTGGAACCCACCTAAAAAAGACACCCCACATCCAAAGGCAAAGAAGAAGCTGCAGTGAGATAGTAGGAGGGGCATAATCATTATAAAATCAAATCCCATATCACCAGGTGGGTGCCCCACAGACGGGGAAAACAAAATACCAAAGAAATTCTCACACTATTGTGAAGGTTCTGAAGCCTGCATCAGACTACCCAGATGGGAATCTGTCAAAGGGACTGAGAATCCCCAGAATCTGGCTTGGGGCCAGCAGGTCTTACTTATAGGGCCTTCCAAAGGATGAGGGGAACAGACTGCAGTCTTGGAGGGCACAAACAAAAAATTTTTCATACACCAAGACCCAGAGGAGAGCAATGCTGACCCACAGGATACTGAACCCAAAAAATGCCCGCCCGTGGTAGAGGAGCCCCTGCGGCGGTGTGGATTGGAAGGGCTCCACCAAGGGACCCGGGGGACTGGAGGCCCTCATTGACAAAACCCCAGGACTGGGTTGCCTCGGGCCAAACAGCTACTGGGGGGGGGGAGGGAGTGCAATCCGCCGGATCAGCAGATATTGGATTAAACCTTTATGAGCAAGGCTCAGTTTTTCCCATCGCCAGTCCCTCCATCAAGAAGAGAAAATAGCTGTTAGCCTCATCCATCAGAGGGCAGACAGAAGAAGCAAGAAGAACATGCCTCACAGCCGCTAAAAAAAAAAACCATATTATGGAAAATAATCATGATGAAAAGAAAGTTATGTCCCCGTTGAAGGGACAAGATAAAATACCAGAAAAACAAAATAAATGAATGGGAGAATAGGAAAACCTTCCAGAAAAACAATCCGAATAATGATAGTGAATATGATTCAGGATCTCAGGAATAGAATGGAGGCAAAGACTGAGAAGATGCAAGAAATGTTTACCAAAGCCCTAGAAGAAACTAAGGAACAAACAACAGAGATGAATACTACACTAGAAGGAATTCACAGCAAAAATAATTGTGGCAGAAGTATGGATAAATGACCTGGAGAACAGAATGGTGGAAATCACTGCTGCAAAACAGTTATAGAAAAAAAGAATAAAAAGAAATGAAGACAGTTAAGAGCTCTGGGACAACATTCACACAAACATTCACATTATAGGGGTCTCAGAGGAAGAAAAGAGAGAAAGGCTGAGAAAATATTTGAAGAGATAATAGTGAAAACTTGCCGAAAATTGGGAAAGGAAATAGCCAAGTCCCGGAAGCACAGAGTCCCAGGAAGGATAAAACCCAAGGAGGAACACACCAAGACCGTGGTCATCGAACTGCCCAAAAAATTAAAGTCAAGATAAATGTTAAAAGCAAGAGGGGGAAATGACAAATTAGCATACAAGGGAACTCCCATGAGGTTATCAAATGATTTTTCAACAAACTCTACAATCAAAAAGGCAAAAAGCATGGTATATTAAATGTGATGAAAGGGAAGAACCCACAAGCAAGAATTAATTACCCAGCAAGACTCTCTTTCAGATTTGATGGAGAAATCAAAAGCTTACAGATGAGCAAAAGTTAAGAGAATTCAGCACCCCCAAAAACCAGCTTACAACAAATGACAAAGGAACTTCTCTAGGAAGGAAACACAAGAGCAGGAAAGACCTGCAGAAAATAAACCAAAAAATTAAGAAAATGGTAATAGGACATACATGTCATTACCTTAATGTAAAGGGATTAAATGCGCCAACCCAAAAAAGACATGGGACCGGTTGAGTGGATGGAAAACATGTGCATGTATCCACTTCCACTTACCACATCACTCTGCTTGATCCCCGAAAAATTTTTATGTGATTATTTTACATCATTAAGTTATTCTTGTTTCCCACTATGGTTTGCAATTAAAATTATCTTTTATTTTTTGTTGCTATTTGATTGTGAAAACTGTTAACATCTGTTACTATTGTGAAAAAAAAATTTTATATATATTATATATAATATATATATAATGTGGCTTACAGAAGCCAAAAGAACAAGATTTAAGCCAACAAGACCTCAATTGAGTATGATTTTTGGCTTTCCTTTGATGAAACCCTGGGCCTGTTTCCTTACATGTAAAATAGGGATGATTCTATTTTAACAAATCATTAATGAGGCTTAAAGGATGTAATGATTTCAAAGCATTTATCACAGAAAATAACACATAAAATTCAGATATTTTGGAAGTATTAGTAGAGGCAGACATCATAATTTTAGAGAGTGGGTTTAAGTTGCTAGGAAACAGGAAGACACATAAGGGCTGCATCTTTTTTTAGTATAGAATAATAAGAAAGTAAGGTTAGAGGTAAGCAATTTTAGTCAAAATAATTACTTTACTAAAATAAAGTTTTCATTAATTAAAGTTTTCATTAATAAATTTTTTTTTTTCAAATCACTACTTGATAAAAGTAGAATTTTTAAAACACCCTCTTTATAAAATTATGATATCACAATAAATCTCACCTTACAATGACTCAGAGAAGTCAAGGTAAGTTTTGACATTTTCAAGGTATGGAGATATGAAAGTAAACATTAATGTACAATAATGGAAATTCTGTAGATTATTCCAAAGTAGTTCATATTAAGTATATTTGAAAAGAAAAAGTGAAGTGGAGTTGCTCGGTCGTGTCTGACTCTGTGACCCATGGACTGTAGCCCACCAGGCTCCTCCATTCCCTGGGATTCTCCAGGCAAGAACACTGGAGTGGGTTGCCATTCCTTCTCCAGGGGATCTTCCCGACCCAGGGGTTGAACCCGGGTCTCCCACATTGTGGCAGACGCTTTACCGTCAGAGCCCCCAAGGGAGTCTTAACTTCAGTGACGTCACCAAACTTAAAAAACTGAAAAAAGAACTGAACTATAGAGTGGAAAATAAAATGCCCAAGAAAGTTACTGGCATATGAGAAAAGAACTATAAAAAGAATTGTAATAAAAAGACAGAAAAAACGATCAATAGGTAATAAAACTTAGCTATATGGGAAAAGTGGTGCAGGTTTGGGAACCCAAAGGAGTCTGTTTTGAATCCTATTTCTATCACTTATTGGGTGACTTTGAGAAAACTACTCTAGGTCTCAAAATTTGGCTTCCTTTTGGGAAAAATGAAAATATATATGCTTTACAATTTTTTCTGTTTAAGAAAAAATTTGTTCAAATGTATCTGCCCATTGTAGGGATTCAGTAAACTATAACTGAAATCATTATCATTATTAATACACATTATTTAATACAATATAATCTTTCAAAAGTGCATGAATAAATCATTCCCATAATTCTGGATATATGTAACCTCACAATATACCACACATAGAGCAATTTATTCGATAGTTCAAATGTGCAGAGCATGCAATGAAATTTTTAGATGGACTTAGTTAATTCTGTTTGCTTTTGTTTCACTGATTCTTTCTCTTATTTTCTTTTTTTCTCTTTTACTTCCTTAGGGTTTATTTCTTTTTATTTCTCTAGTTTTTAAAAAGAAAAAATTTAGATCACTGTTTTCAAACGTTTTATTTGAATACAAGTTTTAAAGTTATTTTATTTCTCTCTAAACACATTTTGCTGCATTGTACGAATTTTGATATTTGTCTCTTTATTATCACTTAGTTTGTATACTACAAACTTGCCTGGTGATTTCTTTTTTGACTCAGACATTGTTGGAATAAGTATTTTGTTTATTTGACAAAATAATGAGATTTTTCTGTTTTATTTTTATCTCTAAGTTAATTCTGTTGCACTCAGGGAATATACTCCACATAACTTCAATCTTTTGAAATACATATTTTATGGCCCAAATATTAACCTTATTGTTGAATATTCAATAAGTATGTAAAAGAATATTTATTTTGTAGCTGTTGGTGTAATGTTATATAAATGAGAATTAAGATAGTTCACTGTTGTTGTTATTTGTTGCTTAGTAGCTAAGTCATGTTTGATCTCTGCCACCCTGTGGACTGTAGCCTGCCACACTGCACTGTCCATGGGATTTTCCCAGACAAAAATACGGGAGGGGGTTGCACTTTCCTTCCCCAGGGAAGGTAGTTCATAGTGTTGCTCAAATCCTTCATATTTTATTTGATTTTTTAACCTATTTGTTCAATAATTACTGGGAGAAAGGTACAAAAAATCCCCAAAACTATTTTTTGCATTTCCCCCTTTATTTTTTTTTTTTTTGACACATTACTTTTGAAACTCTGTTTTTAAAGTAGACATGTAGAGCTGTCTTCCCGATTATTTAACACTTTTACTATATGGTTTCTTTATCTATTTGTCTCTCAAATTATTTCAAGAATTTTAAAACTACTATTATGTGTCTCCCCTTTACCCCTTTGGGAGGCCTCCTGGATGAAATTATGGTTTGTCAGTTTTAATAAAACCACATGGCCTGCTCTTCTTTACTCTTTGCATACCATATTTTCTCCCTTCTTTTACTTTTGATATGTTTGAATCTTTGTGTGTAAGGCACTTAAAGATAGCATACATTTGCTTAAATTTTTGTAGTCTTATAATCTTGATTTTAATTGGGATGTCCAGCCCCTTTACACTTGATATAAATTTTTAACACATTTTTCCCATTTGTTTTCCATTATCACCTGTGTTTTTGTTCCTCCTTTAATAATTTTTTTTTGGCTAAGCAAAAATTATTTAAGTTTTCCATTTTTTGCTTTACAATTGGGTTTTTAGCTATATTTTATAATATTCACCAAAGGTTGCTTTCAGAATCACAAAATAAATTTCCCAAGCTTAACAAAGTTTCCTTAGAATTTAAAAATATTTTAAACACTTCAAGTAAATGTAAAACCCCACAACAGAGTAATTTCCCTTTAATCACCTTCATTTTTGGTTCACTATAAACTTCATATATTTCACTCCCCTTCAAAATCCCATATTAACTAATTCATATTATTTCTTCTTTAAAATAAACTGATTTTTCAGAAAAAAGCTTTCACATCAAAAGTCTTTGTATTTACCCCATATAGTTACCACTTCTGGTTCTTCTCATTTTTTTCTGTACATTTAAGCTTCTACCTAGTATCATTTTTTTTTTTACCTTAAAAAACTCCCTTGAGCATTTTTAAAAGTATATCACCAGATCTGTTGATGAATTTTCACAGCTTACATGCATCTAAAATGTTACTATTTTACCATCTTTTTGGAGGATATTTTCAATGGTTTAAGTATTCTAAAATAAAAATTTCTTATTTTCCTCTCAGTGCTTTAAAGATGAAGTTATATTTGTTCTTGCCTCCATTATTCTGATGAGGGAAATCAGCTGCTATTCTTTTTTTGTAATCCTTCATGTGATTAATCTGTCTTTCTTAACTTTAGTTCAAAAAGGTTCATGCACCCCAATGTTTACAGCACCTTATTTACGATTTGCCAAGACATGAAACTAATTACGGCCATCAACAGAAGAATGGAATACTACTCATCCATTAAAAATTGACATAATGCTAACTGCAGTAGCATGGATGGAACTAGAGATCATCAGACTAAGTGAAGTAAGCTGGACAGGAGGAAGACAAACATTAGATGATATCCCTTACGTGTGGAATCTAAAGTACGATAAAATGGCTTTATTTACAAAACAGAAACAGACTCACAGACCCAGAATACAAACTCATGGATACCAAGAGGAAAAAAAGGATAGGAAGGAATCAATTTGGATTTTGGGGAAATCATCAGATATACACTACTATATGTAAAATAGATAAACAACAACTGAAACATCTGTTGGTTTCCTAGAAAAAGTGAGGGGATTCCAGAAAGACACCTACTTCTGCTTCACTGACTACGCTAAACACTTTGACTGTGTGGATCACAACAAACTGTGGAAAATTCTTAAAGGGGAGGGAATACCAGACCCCCTCCCTTTACTCTTGATAAATCTGTATGCAAGTCAAGAAACAACAGTTAGAACCAGACTGGAACAACAGACTGGTTCAAAATTGGGAAGGAGTACACGAAGGCTCTATACTGTCACTCTGCTTATTTAACTTATATACAGGACATATGCAAAACGCCTAGATTGATGAAGCTCAAGTTGGAATCAAGATTGCTGGGAGAAATATCAGATAACCTCAGATATGCAATGCAGAAGAGAAAGTGAAGAGAGACACTGAAGAGAACCTGTTGATGAAGGTGAAAGAGGAGGAGTGGAAAAAAATCGGGCTTAAAACTCTCAACATTCAAAAGACTTCAGATCATGGCATCTGGTTCCCTTGTATTACCTTTCATGGCAAAAATAGATGGGGGAGACAGTGCAAACAGTGACAGACTTTTATTTTCTTGGATGCTCCAAAAGCACTGTAGATGGTTGGACTGCTGCCATCAAAATTAAAAGACGCTTGCTCCTTGGAAGAAAAAGCTCATGACCAAACGCTAGACAAACATTTGAATAAAAAGGTCTAAAGACATTACTTTGCCAACACAAGGTACATCTTAGTCAAGGTTATTTATTTTCCAGTAGTCATATAATGGATGTGAGATGTTTGGACTATAAAGAAAGATGAAACGCCAAAGAATTGATGCATTTGAACTCGTGGTGTTGGAGGAGACTCTTGATGAGTCCCTTGGACTGCAAGGATATGCCAACCTGTCCATCCTAAAGGAAGCAAGTCCTAAAGTGTTCATTGGAAGGACTGATTGATTGACGCTGCACAGCAACCATACTATGGCCACCTGATTCGAAGAAAAACCTCACAGCTAGTTCTTATGTGTATAACCTTCCTGCTTGGTAATATTTTATTGTCACTTTAAAACAAAGATGTTATGTTTTTGTTAGATCTTCTAGGCAGAGGGTTGTAATAATTTAATTGCCGAATATAAAACATGCACACACCTAAAAGAGGAGAAAAGACAATAAGAGAGAAGGAAGGACAGTTTCATGCATCCCACTATATGGTGACTCTTAGACTGTGCATCTCAACAGGAGTGGAGTTTGTCTCATGAGAATATCCGACATGTTTTGTGGAGACATTTTTATTACACCAACTGGGAGGATGCTACAGCATATAGCATGGAAGAGGCCAGTGGATGTGCTAAATTTACAATGTACAGGACAGAGCAGGCCCCAGCAAAGAATGACTCATCGTGGAATACAAGCAATAATGCACTGTGATAAACTTTATTTTATGCTATTTCCACTATATATTTTCAAGCTATTTTATTTTCACAACTATAGGCAGAAATAGAATATCACCAATCAGTGTATAAACTGATAGCCAAAGAAATTAAGAAATAGGTTAGTGTCTCCACTTGAGAAGCTAGCTCCATAATTTAAAAAAATTTAAATGATTGTAAAAACTACTGCGTGTTCTTTGAATACCAGAAAGAATACAGGATCTATAGTTTGTTTTTTGTTATTTTTTTGTTTTGCATTTTTTATTTTTTCTGTCTTTCAGCAGTTAGTAAGAGTCTTCATTTATTGTGTGGAATATTACTAGACTGAATTGAATAGCTTCACTCCAAAACACAATACTAAATTTATTAAAGAGAAAAATTTTAAGATATAAATCATAGCTAAAATAGCTGATTTTCAGATTTATACTTTTTATATTCCTGTGCTTGATTTTGAACAAGGTGTATGCAACAGTCTGACATAGGTACAGGTCTTAAGTAAATTTCTTTTACTGCTAACTAATTTGTAAAGGCAAAGATACCTTTGGTTTACAATGAGTCATATTTTCTGCTTTCTCAAAATGAAATTTAAATAATCTGGGAAGATTTTTGGGATTGTTTACAATGTTTCTGGTTATTATTTCCTTAAAAAGACTGTTTTGGGACTCTTCTAACCTCTTTTAATTGAAACATTCTCAGAAGGGACAGGTTTGAGCATTCCGGTGAGCTCAAGTGTAAGTGGCTAACCAAAGAATATATTTGTCATGGTATGTTTGGTCCTCTGGATAAATACACCTTATGAAAAAGTGTTTAATTTCATGTGTTACTGCCAGAAGACTTGGCAAAACTTCCCCTTATATAGCTGCAGTGGAAACCAGGTCCTGCGAGAAATCATTTAAAGCAGAATGTGTTATTTCAAAATATGGCTTGAAAACACCACAAATTTTTCTTTAAAGCTCTTAGAACAACATTTTATGAAAATTGTTTGCACTTTTTCTCCCCAAACGCGGTCTCATGGGTAAAACAGACTAACTTATAATCGCAGGGTTGGTAACAAAGTCTTAAGTTAAATTGAATAACATGTTTCTTTAATGTTTGTCACTAGAACTACCAAAAGACATAACTGGAGACTAATGTAGATTGTCTCAAAATTTATAAAGTCCATAGACTGGAGACATGGAAAAATTAATAAAGGATTTAATTAATGCCACATTCTTCTCAGACATTAGGTTAAAGAGAAGTTGGCACGTTTAGGATGATGGTTGACATCCTGATAGTCTTCAAATCTGGAAAAGGTACTAATTTTTGAGGTATAACTAAACTTGTCAGAATTTCTTTCTTTTAAATGTATAAGATAAATTGCACACCTATAAATTGTTGAATTGACAATTTTGAGGTCAATCAGGACTATGTTCATACGTTTCCAGGAGAAAATTTAGACTGTCTTTCAAAATAGTATAGTAGCTCCAGTGAATTTGCTTCACATTTTTGCTATTTTAATTAAGATGGCATTTTAAACAAAGAACAAAGTTAAAGGTTGCTTGACAATTCTACTGCAACAACTTCATGAAATGTCTATAAATATCTTCAGACGAAACATGATCCACATTTTCAATAGATCTAACCATATGGTTATCCTTTTTATTTTGGGAGCATGTGTGGAGAGGAACAAGGTAGGTATGCACATATGTGTGTGTGACTATTGTAGGATGTTACTTTTTACCTGAATAAATGAACTACATACATTGACTACTGAGTAGTCAAAATCATATCAATCCATTCCATTACCACCGGCTAAAATGATCTATATAATTCCTTAAAAGCTATTGACGCATTTTCATGCATTTCATCATTTACCTGGAGAAGGGCATGGAATCCACTCCCGCATTCTTGCTTGGTGACTCCTCATGGACAGAGGAGAGGGTGGGCTACAGTCCATGGTCACAAAGAGGTCAGAAGACTGATTGAGCGGACCAAGCAATCATTTACCATCTCATATCTAGCTCTAGATGTCTCTGTTTATGTTTTTGTTTTTGTTTTTTGCTGTTGTTCTCATTCTATGTTTTGTTTTGTTTTGTTTTTCTGGAGGGACTGAGGAAAATTCTGAAAGAGACGGGCATACCAGACCATCTGACCTGCCTCTTGAGAAACCTGTATGCAGGTCAGGAAGCAACAGTTTGAACTGGACATGGAACAACAGACGGGTTCCAAATAGGAAAAGGAGTACGTCAAGGCTGTGTATTGTCACCCTGCTTATTTAACTTATGTGCAGAGTACATCATGAGAAATTCTGGGCTAAATGAAGCACGAGCTGGAATCAAGATTGCCGGGAGAAATATCAATAACCTCAGATATGCAGATGACACCACCCTTATGGCAGAGAGTGAAGAGGAACTAAAAAGCCTCTTGATGAAAGTGAAAGAGGAGAGTGAAAAAAATTGGCTTAAAGCTCAGCATTCAGAAAACTAAGATCATGGCATCTGGTCCCATCACGTCATGGGAAATAGATGAGAAGACAGTGGAAACAGTGTCAGACTTTATTTTTGGGGGCTCCAAAATTACTGCAGATGGTGACTGCAGCCATGAAATTAAAAGACGCTTACTCCTTGGAAGGAAAGTTATGACCAACCTAGATAGCATATTAAAAAGCAGAGATGTTACTTTGCCAACAAAAGTCCGTCTAGTCAAGGCTATGGTTTTTCCAGTGGTCATGTATGGATGTGAGAGTTGGACTGTGAAGAAAGCTGAGTGCCAAAAAATGGATGCTTTTGAAATGTGGTGTCGGAGAAGACTCTTGAGAGTCCCTTGGACTGCAAGGAGATCCAACCAGTCCATCCTAAAGCAGATCAGTCCTGGGTGTTCATTGGAAGGACTGATGCTGAAGCTGAAACTCCCATACTTTGGCCACCTCATGTGAAGAGTTGACTCATTGGAAAAGACCCTGATGCTGGGAGGGATTGGGGGCAGGAGGAGAAGGGGACGACAGAGGATGAGATGCCTGGATGGCATCACTGACTCCATGGGCATGTGTTTGGGTAGACTCTGGGAGTTGATGATGGACAGAGAGGCCTGGCGTGCTTCGGTTCATGGGGTCACAAAGAGTCGGACACGACTGAGCGACTGAACTGAACTGACCCATAAGGAATCTTTCTCTGGATTGTTTGGTTTCTCAGTAAGGCAGGCCCAGATCTTTTCAATCCTCTATGGAGAAGGCAACATACTTAAGCTGAAAGTTATCTTCTAAAAGTAAGAAAGGGATTAGACTGCCGCTTCAAAAACTGGGGAATCATTTGGATTGTTTCACAAATGGTTGCTCATCCGATGTCTGAGTTGCTACTGAAATCTAGACAGTATTGATTAATAATTTAATTAAATTTATATCTTTTCCTATCATATTGTATGTTCTCTGAAGTTAAGTCATATAATCTTTGCATCTAGCACCCACATATGCATTCAATAATTGTGATGACTGGTTCAAAAAAAACAGAGATTGGGCTTTCTATCAGATCTTTTTTTTAAAAGATGTCCAAAACTCAAAAATAAAATCTTTTCATACATTTTTTTCACTTTCAAAAAAACTATTACTTTAGTCCCTGTGATGAACTGGAAGCTGTAGCATGTCTAAGCTCTTACAAATAGCTCTCTGCTGCATGTCTGATTATTCCACTTTTGAATCACGTGAACTTTGCATCACCGGATCACTCAGGGTAATTGTCCGTCAAAAAGATGATGCTATTCATTGGTTGTGAGTAAACAATTTTAGCATTTCAAATGATGTTTAGTAATGTAAGATTTAAATTTTTTACTTGGATATTAATGCTTTTTCAATATAAAAGGAGTATTTGATTAATCAGAAAAGGTCTTTGTTTGGATTTCTATTTTTCATGAATTGGGCATCCTCCTACTGCTTAGTCTATGGCAGGTATTGTTTGATAGATGTTAGCTAAGACTTTTCAGCTTGTTTAATCTTGTCATAATCCTATGGGATAATATTACAGATGAGATAGGAGGTATAGAGAGGCAGCACAGTCAGGTAAAAACACTTAGAAAGGGTCAAAGACAGTTGTTTTTGGTTTCATGTAAGTCTCGTTCAGTGGGTTTTACCTTTCCTGGGTATAAATTATACATATCACTGAGGAGAGGAGATAAGTAGTGCCCGCCCAAAAAATCCGACGAGAATTGTCTCTATCCAAAAGTATGTATATTTAACTGGTTTAAAAATATCTACTTGAAAAAGTTTGCCAACTCATTGAGTTAGAAGGAAATCCCAAGTTAAACATTTCTTCTGCAAGAGAGAAGAGGGTTCTAGCCACCCCCTTTCCCCTTTTTCACAGTCACCCACGTGTGCCTTAAAAACTTAAAAGCAATACAATATTTCCCAGAAACCTTTACCAAATTTTCTCTGTGGGTGTAGACAACTTTCCTAGATCTGCTTCTTAAAATAAAGTGGGGAGCAGACAAATTGGGAGGAAATCTAAAGGTGGTGCTAGTGGTAAAGAACCTGCCTGCCAAAGCAGGAGACCTGAGAAACATGGGTTTGATCTCTGCTCAGGAAGATCCCCCCGAGTAGGAAATGGTAACCTACTCCGTATTCTTGCCTGGAGAATCCATGGACAGAGGAGCTGACAGTCCTTGGGGTCACAAAGAGTCAGACACGACTGAAGCCACTTAGCATATAGCTATAGTAGACAAACCCTCCTAGATCTGTTTCTTAAATAAAGTGAGTTCTACATATTGGGCAATGTTGTGCTATACATAATATATTCCAAGTACTGTTTTAAGTTCTTTCCCACCAGCTACTCACTGGTTGGTGGTTAGCAGTTTACTATGAAATAAAGAAAAATTTGAGAATGAACATTCAGAAACTGCAATGGTAAACTATAACAGTATTTTTTTTCTGTTTAATCTGTTTTAAAAAATTGAGGCCAGTGTTTTTGTTCTTTACTTCATTTTTCTAATAATTCCATTGTATTATTTTTTACAAAATTATCAGTAACATTGGAATTTAAAAAAAGAGAGAAAGAACAAGATATATCACCACAGATAGGATGGAAGGCATGCCTTTGTGTATATCGACTCATTTAATTTTTCAAGGGACTCTATGAAGTGCTTTTATTATTAGTCTCATGTTCAGATGTAGATATGAAGGAAACAGAGGTTAAAAAAAGTTAACTAGCGGGTTTTGACAGAGCAGAAATCCAATCTCAAGGATTCTAGCTAGTTCAAGACATGCTTTTAAACCCACTATAGTAAATCTGGGGACTATCTTTGGTGGGTATTGAAAAGCAAAGCAAAAAAAAAAAAAAAAAAATGTTAGGGTTTTAAAGAACCAAGGTGTCAGAATGATCCTTTTACCTCCTGACATCCAGCCACCCCCATTCCATTGCCAATGTAAATCAGTGCTGAGGACAGAGGAGAGCGTGATCCTTTGCATCATCCCTGCTCCATCACTGAAGCTCCTGAAAAGCTTCCACTTACTGGTTTCTCCCCACTGCCAAGGCTTTTCAGAACTTGGCAGCCTCCCTCTGGTTGGAGCATCTGAAGTCTGAGTTTATAAAACTCATCAACTCACAAGCCATTTGTTACAGATAAATTCTTGTGACAACTTAAGTCACTTGCAATCATGGAGCAAACATTTATGTATTGAATACCCCAACTCTGTGCAATGACCTGAATTTTTTATATGCTATACCATACCAAATTTTTACTATCCAATATTTTAATACATTTGATTTGGATTTTTTAAATCTTTAACTGACGTATTTAAATATTGGCTTATAATTTGCACCAATTTATTCTCAATCAATAGAAAAGAGATTGACCCTTTCTCGGGAATGCCCTCCATTTGCCTTTGCTTTTGCTTTTCCCTTCTATGGATATCATCATGCCCCTCCTTGTCAGCCAACAAAGTGAAGTGAGTAGAGCATGGCATTTGAAGCCAAAGTTGCAGATCTGATCCTTCCACCTATCCATCCATCCAACAGGTACGAGCTTCTATTAATGACAAGGTCTTCCAGGTAGCATAGGTAAAGAACCCACCTGCCAAAGCAGGAGATATGAGCCCCAGTTTCAACCCCTGAGCAAGGAAGACCCCACTGTTCAAACTGCTAAGTATACAACTGTAACTGAGATGAAAAGTTCCCTGTTCTTATGGAGATTACATGTAAATATCAGGCATTAAACAAATACAACTAATAAGGGGAGTAGGAAAAAGTGCTATGAAGAAATGAAAACAAGAGTAGTGAGATACACGTGATTGACAGAGAAGAGTGTTTTCAATTGTACACAAGGAAAGAATTCTCTATAGAGGAAACAACTGAATTGAGATCTGAACGTCAGATAAAATGCCACGGGTAAGTCAACATTTAGCAACTAGGGGAAAGAGGTTCGCAAGGGACAGAAGTTTTTACCATACCTAAAAAGAAAAAGGGAAATGAGTTTAAAAAAGAAGGGTAGATCTTGCTTAACATAAGTAGAAGTTCAAATATTAGCATAGTTCAGGAATGCTCAATCCAGTGCCTCGGAGATCTCAACTCAACTTTCTGTGTGTCAGCCTCAATCCTGAGATGTGGCAAGAGAGATGTCAAAGTTCCCGGTTTCAAAACAGATAGCCAACAAAGACACTTCCCCTTGATTTTGTTCTATTTTAAGAGCAATAAAATATTTCCCAGAAACCTTTACCAAGTTTCCTTGTGTCACTGACCTGAATATGGTCGCCTGCTCATTCTCCACTCAATTCCTGTTACTGAGGAAATGTTTGTTTTATTGATTGACATGGCATGGTCCCTCAGTCAATTTTCTAACAAAGGGTTGGAACACCATGATTGGCTTTGACTACTAGAATTTATACCTCAACAGTCATCCGTCCTAGAAACTAGTGTCTGCAATGTAACCAGGGAGATGGGACACCCAAACAAAAGCTAGGATGCTGTCAGGGAAAAGCTGTACTGAATAGAAGCTACACAAAGGGAGTCAACAAATCCAGTACCAACAGTTATGCAAAATTTTGTATCAGTTAAAGGAGGGGAAAGGAGGTTCTAAGTAGCTAAGGATTACTGGGGAAGGGAAAGTGGCATTTAGTGATATCATGGGGGAGACAAAGGTGAAACTCTTGTAAGGGTTCACAGGTCAAGATGAGCAGTAATGATTTTAGTTAAAGGGCGACTGAAAAGCTGTCAGAATGTTTCAAAAAATAGGAGTAGCATGACGGGGCTGTAGATAAGATAAACTGGGCTTGTGTTGGGAGCAGGGATTTAAAGCTGCATTTACTGGGTCATTTGGGGGCAAAATTTACTTCATCTTTCTAAATTCCACTTACTGTGTTTCAAAGGGGAAGTGATTCAACTACTTGTTTCAAAGGGCTATTTTAAGTTGTAAATGAAAATGTGTAAAAGGACTTTCAAGTTCTGTGTTAAAAAAAAATGATAACAAATGCACTAGCCCTCCTTGAGTCTCACTCAAGGAAAACTTCTCAGCCTTATCTGTCCAGACCAGCTCTGTATTAAATACTCTCCCTCTGAACTCTCATGTTTCACTCATATAAAATAATTTTAATCTTAAATTTTATAATTATGATAGTGAAGGGTAGTATTTACATGTACCAATATGTGGTACATACCCAATTTTTGGGGCACACATGTAAACTTCAACAAGATTTTAAGTTTCAGGCATATATCACTTTTTTAAACAATGTCCAGCAAAAATAAGTACTTTAAAAAATATGAAATCTGTTTCTTTCTCTAGGGTCCAATTTCATGTTTCATACTAGTACTGTTCCCATTCTCCCTTCCCTAAGAATCTACCCCAGGTCTAACCTAGCGGAGGAAAAAAATAGGCATTTAATCAGTAGTTACTGAAAGAAATTTTGCATTATTTAAACAATAGAAATTTTTAAATTGGCAGTGCTAAAAGGAAAAAAAGCAAATGACCCAAAGACACTCTAAATAAAAACTAAATTTTTTGTTGTATAATCAACATTGGAAGGATTGGTCATTTTTAGTTCTTAGTAGATTTCAGTTTTACAGATTTTAACTTTACTAGGTACTGTTTTGTTCATCCCTGGCAGTTCCTATAGGGAAATCTGGAAACGAGCTAGCACATGCTCTATGGAAAGTTTTGAGCATGGGAAGACAGAAAAAACCTATAAAAAAAGAGTCAACATTTCAGGCGATTATTCTGAAATGCCAATGAATTTCAAAAATAAGGGGGCAGAGCAAGGATCATGTGCCAAGGAATGAATCATTCAAAACATAAAACTTATCTACTGTACATGGTCAAGGAGTTTTTAGCGTCTGACTTTCTCACACACTCTGGCCGAGACATCAATACCTAAATATCCCAAGTTAAACAGTTCAGACCTGAATCATTTTAAGCCATGGAAAGCAATTTAAACCTTCAAGAAAAAAGACAAAAAATATGGCAGGGTTTGCTGAAAAGCCCATGTGCAGACCATTTTTTATGCTTGATTTATTGAACAAAGGGTGAATGCTAAAAGCCCCTTTTGTTACTCTTCTTTGGAAATATTAATACAGAGTTAGTAAAATCATGTACTGCACAGTGTTAAGAAATAAACATTATCAATTTTCCTGACACTGCAGAATGTAGTCGAAATTCAGTTTAGGACAAATTTCAGAAGATCAAAGCAATAACAATAACAAAAGACATAAAATGGATAGCAAACGTAGATGACACGCAAAGTATACTTTGATGACCCTTATAAGTGCCCCCAGTGACAAGTCGCTGGATAGGCCCATAATTCACGTCAATCCATATTTAGCCCTCTAATGCTTTTGTTCTGCTGCTAACTCTGCAAGCCATTCCACTTTTGGAAAAATATTTAAAGGGAGTACACATTTCAATACCACATATTTTAAAGAATGTGTTAGTCACTGTATTGTTGCCTTGATTGCATTTCCGCTTGATTTCATACATTTTCACTGAATTATATCGTTACACAGCCTCAAATATCTTTACCTCCATATACGCTCAGCTAGGATGAAGCCGCAATTGATTCTACCCCTATGTGCCTCTCAACTCTCATCTACCAACATTAAGATGCTCTGTATCTTCCCCTTTACGTACGATACTTACTCATGAGATAGCAAATGGCGTGTACTCTTTCTACTAAACACTTCGCTACTTCTATGAGAAAATCAGATAGAGTAGATTGCGCAATGAATACTAATGTAGCCTTAGTATTTCAGACAGAATTATACCGCACAATAGTTTAAGTCGATCCTGTTCGCTCTCTCTCAGTCCTCCCACTGTCCCTCCATCATCCCAATTACTGTTTCTGTCCCCCACTTGCTTAAGATCTCCAACATCCAAAGATAGCCTATGTTAATTAGCCAGCAAACTATTAATTAGCGTGAGTAGAAGAACAGCCATCAGGTGAAAATAACTGAAATCATCAAAAAAACGAGATTCTAAGCCCCTCGAAAATTTGAATATTTATCGTCAATCAAGCTTATATTGTCTCCACAAACAATAGCAAATAAGCCAAACAGAATCCATCACCATTCTCAGTCCACAATAACGTTTGTTATAAAGGCCTCCAGAACTAGAGTCGAAATATAACCTAAGCTGGGTAATAACAGAAAACTATACAAATGGTTGGCTGACAAAAAATGAATGCAAATCAAGTTCAAACAATAGATACTTACCAAACGTAAAGAAAAAAGCTTTCTGAAATCTAAGAATCGCACCAAGGTAGTCTCAGATTACTTCCTATTCTCTAGAATGGATGCTTTCAACATGAGGACACAGTTTACATTATTTACTCTTGCACCCAATATTTATATGCCATTAGTAAATTTACCAATAAATCATTGTTTTTAGGATGGATATCATTACCCAAATACTACCACAAGCCCCGCTGTTATAGCTGTGTTAATGCAGTGAGGTACCTGCTCGTAGGTCTCATCATTTTGAGGGAAGTAATGAGCCTAGATACTGATCTAATAATAGAACCGTCGAAGCCTGCGGATTTCGCTCATGCAACCTCGGTGGCCTATAGTGGACAAAGTTCTGGATGACACTGCTCAGACAACCTCCTGCCCACATAACAACACACATTAATGGTAGAATAGAAGTCCGGTAATATCGAGCAGAGCAGCAATAGAGAATAAAGTTTTGCCAATGTGAAAATAAATGATCAATATGTCAATGACCAAATTATGTCACTGCTGTTTTATATAGCACTATATCAAAATTGTGCATATAAAACATTTTCCTAAAGGCCAAGTAAAGACTGCAAAATGCATCTATAAAAAAATCCTGATGACGCTAGAAAGCTTTTATTGTCAGAACTCTTGTACATTCTTATTATATATAGTACATCTTTGTGATTCATATTATGTTCTGTCAAATTGTGATACCCCCAAAATGACTTACACAATAACCCTGTTACAAGTATCCTTCATAAAGGCCAATAATTTTTGCTGTGGATTACTCAGAGCGTGTGTCTCCGGTCCCTCGCAGCAATTTTTAAGCTTAAGGTCTGATACTATCTGCAAGAAATAGCCAAAATCAATATTGATCATGGCTTTTTATGTTTGCCATGAAAGTTGATGGAAGCTATCCATGAACTGTGTAGCATCTCCAAGTATTTTATATGTTGAAGATCTCTCTAACGCCCATGTGTCATCAGTCTTTGAGAGAATTTATATTTATACATATAGTAGTATATACATGAACCTTCTATACACTTAAATTTTATGAGGTTCCCTTAATGAACTAAAAGAGACCTTACTGATAAAAGCCTACTTTTCCAGCATCGATACTATATGTTTGATTAAGAGCAGATTAAAGTTCATACTGTGAGAGGAATGGCTGAGTTTGTATTATATCTATACCTTGTGATAAGAACTTCCCTCTCTTACTTCCAAATCTCCTATCGACGCTTTTGAGACCTGTCTACCGTATCTTTTCGATACATAAAAAGGTCAATCTCCTGAAAAATTTCCTCTGTGGTGATAAAAAGAGTGGCATACAAGCGAGCACAATATCAAAATCAGATAGTCTGAATGATCCTTTACTATAAACAATCTGCAATACAATTAAATCGTACGCACGGTTCTTATCATGAATTTTCCTATAAAATTCTAGACTAAATCTTTGGCAATTAGACACGATAGAAACACTGCCAACAACTGCTCGTCAAGACGAAACTAAGAAAAAGAAACTGAAGGGGGAATTGTTCATTTACATATATGAACATGAGACAGAGTAAAATAGTCAATTTACATGGTACAATTGTTTTTAGGAACAAATTGTTTAGTGGGATATCACCATACAAGCACAGGAAAAAATGGAGTATTAGCATGACAAATGTGGGGCATGGGGTGCTGATGTTGCAGGGGATGGGGTAAAGGGAGAGGGAAAAGTGTTTCCATTGATAAAAACTGGGGTTTATAGGATATGATACAATCTCATTTATGAATAACAAAGTATATATATGTGTGTGTGTGTGTGTGTGTGTTATTCATAATAGTAATACATGTTTATATAAGGGTAGGGATTGCATGGGGGTTCCCAGGTGGCACTAGTGGTTAAAAAACTCCCTGTCAATGCGGAGACAGAAGAGACAGGGGGGTGGTTCAATCACTGGGTCATGAAGATCTGGAGGAGGGCATGGCAACCCCTCCAATATTTTGCCTGGAGAATCCATGGACAGAGGAGCCTGGCGGGTATAGTCCATGTAGTAACAAAGAGTCGGACATGACTAAAGCGGATTAGCACAGCCAGAGGGATTGTATATGACCTTTATTTTCTTCTAGATAGTACGAAAAAAAGAAAAAAAGATACTTGCCCAATTGATTTCTATGTTCAGAAAATTAAGAACTAGTCAATAGATTTTGATTTCTTTAAATTCCCTGAGGAAGAATAAAGAAACCAAGTACAGACATGATTTGCTTAAAATTTTCCTGCTTGAAAATTGGGTCTGTTAACTAGCATATCTGAAACAAAATTAAATGTCACTGGTGTTTATAACCCAATCCTGGACACAAAAAGATACAGAAAGATGTAAAATAAACATTGTTTTCTTAATTTGCAAGTAAAATACATAAAATATCTATAAGATAGTTTTTAATTAAAATGAAAATAAGAATTATAACAAACACTTTAGTTCATACCCTTTAGTACATATTTGTGTAAATATATATGTGCCTGTGCTTACTTGCCTCAGGTGAGTGTCCGAATCCAACTTCTTCGACAACCCCATGGACCTGGAGCCACGAGGGCTCCTCTGTCCATGGGAAAATTGCGCATACATGGCAGAGATACTACTCGCAGATGATGGGTTTGGCCATGCCCTCCTGCCTACAGGGGGATGCTGTCCCCAATCCTCAAGTAGGCATAGGAACCTACGAGGTATACAACCTTATGCAGGGAGTATTCATCTCACCAAACCAACCAATTTGCGCCACCAGTGAAGCCCAAATACATATATAAATATACTTTTCTAGTAAATACTATAAGTCAAAATCTAAGATGTAGTAGTATATATGATTAATATGAAAACAATTTGGTCTGTAATGCTATGACACCCTATGTATACAATACAATACTAGCTGTTCTTAATACCTGTTACTCTCCATGAGCTATCGTAACCCTGGTTTTTTTTCATCGGTTCACAGTTTATAGTGAAATTTCGAGAATATTAGTGATTCTTATTCCTCACTTTGTTTCCGGACAGGTGCATAGATACGATATGGTACTACATGGAATAACTAATTAGGTATGTATTTATTTATACTCCAGTGGGGCATGTGAAATGTAAATTTTTTACTATTATAAATAGCACAGAAAGTAATATTCTTACAAAAATATAAGGGTGCATCTCTGATTTTTTTATTGAACCAAATAATTTGCTACTTTGATTTTTATCTAGAAGGCATGAATGTTTTTAGAAATTTCAAGTGTATTGTAAAAAATTTATTTTTTGATGGTTGCATACTCAAAAAAAACTGTTAACTTGCTACTTTTAAAAGATCTCAAGCAACTCATAATTTTGTCAAATCATCCTGCAGGTAAATTATTTTTATTAAGATGATAAAGTGTGTGCTGTGTTTTCATATAAGGTCATCTTTAGCTAGGTTTCCAGTATTTGCACAGAAAGATATCTGAAAAAATGTTCACTGAATTTTAATGTGAATATTTCTAGGTGGTAGAAATTTTTAGTAAGATTTTACTTTCTTATTTACAATTTCTTATTGCTTTTAAAAATTATTTATAAAAATATGTAGCAGATTTTTAAATTTTCATTGAAAATATTACCCATCATATGGAGCCAGAAAATTAAAATAACAATATGTTGACAATAATTTATAGCAATCACAAAAATAGTAGGAGCTCTAGTTTTATTGAAACAACATTTTTGTTAAAAACATCAGCTCATTTTCTTCTTGCTATAATCAAACTGACAGTTTCTAAATTTCTAAGAACTTCCCCTGAGCACAAAATTTATTACATATGAAAACTTGACCAATCTACTTAGTAGACAAAAGAAAAACAGCTGAATTAATTGAAACAGCTATTTATTCAGGAAAGGATATTTATATAGTGAAACAAATACCCCTTGGTCCTTTTTTTCCCTTTGAATAAGACACCCAATTTCAATTGGCCAGTTATCATTTGGATTTCTATTTATGTTACTGTTAGAAGTGCATTGTGAAATGGTGCTATATATTAGTGCCATCTGTTAATTAGCACAGTCATATCAAATGTTTTTTCAAGTTCTCCTTTACTCTCTCATCCCTCTCCATAACACCCGTATTAGTCTACTGGTTAGATGATACCAACCTAACCAATAGCTCTTCTGTTTAACTGATGAAGCAATTAAAATTCATTTTTTCCAGTTAACTTTAATTATAGCTAAATTAAGCAAAATAGATGTTATTAAACTAAAGCACAAGATTTGTTTTTTACAAGCATTTTGTAAGTAGGAGCAGTCGGTGATCAATAGGACACTCACTAGGGCCGAGAATGGGGCAGACATGGTTGGTCAGAAACCAGGGAGCTGCAAAAAGGCAGGAATACAGAGATCGCTGGCACAGCCTTACCAAGAATGTTTGCCAACTGACACTGCACCGAGTTTCAGTCATTTCTGACCATGTCCCCCCTCATAACTCTCTCAAGACTTGAACCCTCTAGAGGGACAGAGTCCTGAGGGCCAAGATTATGTCATGTGATTGCCCCTTGGCTATCAGGGCAGAGGTTTGTATCTAAAAAAATGCACCCACCATGATCACTAATAGTGCAAGAAGGTCAATCTCCAAAAGAAAATCAGGGCACGATTAAGGTGGGAATAGCTACTGAGCAACCAACAATGAAATATTCACTGCAACTGACTACATTTAGTGCCTATTATGCCTTCCTCTTTTGCTTATATCCTAACTCTAAGATTATCCTTTTACAAGCTGAAAGATCACAACATACTAGTGAATTATTAATCAATTTTTTGGATCATTATCTATTTAAAAGCAAAATTAAATGGGGCAGAAAATAACAGAAAAACACAGCAAATAGGAAGGTTGTGAAACGTCTGTTTATTAGGTACTTATGAGGCATATATGTGTTTGTGTGCATGGTGTGTGAAAGTAGGTCATGATAGAAAAAACGTTGGAAGAAACTTTGTCCTTTATAAACTTTATAAACATTCTCCAGAACCACAGTTATATGCACACCCCACTCAACAATCTGAGAAAACCATTCCCGTGTCTGGTATTATGAGGCCTCCATGATGAATCACTGCACGTAGGCAGCTTATGTTATGAAGTGATTTCATTATTTACCACATCACATATGGCCATTAAATTTTTAGTTAGGACAAATAATCTGTGCCCAAACATTTATTTAATCAAAAGTATTTACCATCTCGTCTGAAATCTTACCAGTGCTCCAAATGAGAAACCCCAATGTGGAAATTTTGCATCATGAATCTTTTTTTATCTTTGCAATTTTATTAGCTCTGTTGAGTGAGTCAATCCCACTTCCTTCATGAGATTTTCTCCAATTACTATAATTCACACTGATTACTCTCCTTTTAATGAACTCAAATTTTACACTTAACTTCCCAAAAGTGCTTCACATTTCTGTGACAAACCCCACACAGATGAAACACTTCAAAACCAGGTAGGGGTAAAAGAATCTGAATAGCCTAAAAAGAAAAACACAAAACCACACATAAAAAACGTGCATTTTACTTAAAGAAAATTTCTCTGGGATCTTGTCTGAAGTCTTTTTTTTTGCTTTTTTTTATTAATAAACATACTTTTAGACATAAAAAATAGTCAATAAAATTGTTAAAAAAAGTGAGTATTTGAAAGAGATAAAAAAAAAAATAGAGGGGGAGGACCCAAGGGGCGGAGGAATAGGCGGGGAGACCACTTTCCCCCCCTACAAATTCATCGAAAAAACTTTTGAACGCAGAGCAAATTTCACAAAACAACTTCTGCCGCTAGCAAGGACATCAGGCGCCCGGGAAAAGCAGCCCATTTTTTCAAAGGGGGTGGACAAAAAAAAATATAAACGATAATAAGGGAGTCAAAAGAGTACGGACGGAGACCCGCCCCGGGGGGAGTTTAAATAGAAAAAGTTTCCTCACCGGAAACCCCGCACTGGCGGGGGGGGGAAGTTTTCGCATTCTAACTGGGGGGAAAAAAATTAAAACAAGGCCCACAGTTTAGGGCCAAAAAGAACCCCCAGCAGAAAAGTACCCAGACGCCCGCACCCCAGGAACAAGAGGGGGGAAAACGGAAGGAGCGGGGGCATTGCTTAGGGTGGGCCCGGCCCCAAAGACCCGGAGAATGGAGGGAGCTTTTTTAAACTGGGGGTGAAGGGACAAAATTCCCCCGGGCCCCGAAAAACTGCCGGCGGTTCGCAAAAAAGGGTGGAATTCCAGGAAGACGGCCCCATCCCGCGGAGGTAGGAGGCAGCGGGGAGGGGAAAAGGGCAAACTCAGCCCCTGGAAGCCACCCCCTCCCACGGAAAACAGGCCCCGGGTTCTGAAAGACTTCCTGAGACCCGACTGGCGGTGGTGTGGGGCCCGCGGGGGGAAAAAAGGTGCTGTACCAGGGAGATTGGCCCAGCCTCGGCTGCCTGGGCCGCTCGCCCGGGGGGATAAGGGGGGGCCGCCCCCGGACATTCCCCCAAGCCTCTGGCTGCCTAAACCCGCTCAGGGGGGAAAGGCAAAAACGCAGGTGCAACCGAATCCGCGTTTTTGTGGAGTCCCCAAAAAACGGAACCGCACTAAACGCGGGCCCCGCCCCATATGGCAGCCGGGGGCCTGAGCGTGTAGACGGCGAAAGCACAGACACCCGTGAGCGGGGCAAACGCCAGTAAGGCCGGAACACGGTGAGCGCTACCACACAGAGCGTATCTGTCTGCAGCGTCCCGCCCACCGCCGTAGCAGGACTGAAATGAACAGAACTAGAGAACCTCAATAAGAGATCACCTCGCCCCGGCCTGATATCAGGGCGGAAATAAGTACACCAAATAGACAGCAACAGAAGGCCAAATTAATAAACCAAGGGGAACCGCTTCAAAAAAGGACCGGTGCAACAGATTTAAAACCCCTGAAGGTATCACCGACTAAACGGGAAGGGGTCCTACAGATAATCGAGAAGTGTGATGCTGAAATGAGGTAGCTACCTGAAATTGAAAACGAACCCTACACTGACCGCAACAACCTCAGAGAAATTCCTAGATAAATATAGTGAACAATTGTTTAAGGTTCATTAAAAAAACAAAAATAAAAATTGTGTGTTCTGTTCCCTTTTTTTTTTAAATTTTATGTTTATGTTTCTCTTTCATTTTCTTTAATAATTCCTCCTAGTCCTACCCCCATTACTCCACAACTTATCAGTTCATAGATGTATGCAATTTTGTTATTTGAGAAAAGAAGATATTTTTTATCCTTTCTGTTAGCATTTTTCTCCTTTATTTTCTTTAAAATTTCCTAGTACTCCCCCATACTTCCTCACTTTCTTTTTCATAGTTATACGATTTCTTTAATTAGTGAAAATAAATTTATTTCTTTTATTTCTCTTCTCGGCTATTACCTTTAAAATCCTCTAATACCTTCCCTCTATTAATTCCTTAGAACACTTTCAGTGGTCCATATCATCTATAAACTAGCCACAAAAAAAAGAAGAAGAGAGAGAGAGAAACCCTATTTTTAAACGAAAGACTTCATATTACACTTGCTAAATTGTTCGTGTGATGTTTTTGATTTTGAAATATATTGTATTTCAAAGATTCTAACCTCTACACGTAGATTTTACATCTTTGTGTATTTCAGTATTTGAGATAATTTGGACGATTTATATCCAATATCATTCACCATGACTATTTAGCGTGAGGACACGCCCACTTTTGTGACTCTGTGTTTCTACCTCAAAACCCTATCCTTTTTCCCTTATCTTCCCATGCCACTCTCTTGAATCTTTGTGGTGTCTGGGCTATACGGAGAACACTTTGGAACAGATAACAGCGTATGAATCTGTCTCTCTCCTCCCATGATCCCCCTTTTCTCCTCCTGGCTCACCTCTATCTCCTTCCTCCCTCTCCTATCTCTTCATGTAACTCTGTGAACCTCTCTGGTTTGTCTCTCACGGTGGAGAAATCTTTTCACCATTAACCTAGAAGTTTATATTATCATTGCTGTATAGTTTGGAGAAGTCCTTGAGACTATATAGGAAGAATAAAAACTGAAATCCAGGCAGGAGACTTAGAGCCCAAATCCTGAGAAAGAACCAGGAAAACAACTCTGACAACACGAACATTAAGGAATAAGAGACCATCCTCCAAAAGCCTCCATACCTACACCCAAAACCAAACACCACCCCCAAGAGCCAATAAGTTCCAGTACAAAGACATACCACAACCACGCAAATTCTTTAGCAATCCGGCAGGAACACTAGACCTGAGTTCAACATAACAGGTGTCTGTCCAAAGTCCACCACCTAAACACATAGACGGCTATCGCAAAAACTCCATTACATCTGGACACTCCATTGCACTCCGCAGAGAGAAGAGGAAAAAGTCCTAAATAATCCCATTCCATGCACCAGAACGCTGACTACAAGCTTCACCCTAACCAGGAAACCTTTACAACCACAATCGTCCAACCCCCGAGCAGGGACCAACCCCACCCACTGGGTGATAACTCTACAGCTAAATAGGAACCACAATACCTACAATAATACAGAAACCCACTGTCAGAACACAGCAAGTCGAAACAAGAGAAAGGCAGAGAAATACCCAAACAGTAAAGTGAACAGAATGAAAAAAGGAACAGAAAGCCAAGTCAAAAAAAAAAGATGAGGATAGGGAATCTACCTGAAAAAAAAGGAATAATTAGAATAATGATAATGATAAATTAATCCAAAATCACAAAATGAATCCAAATAATCCCTTGAAAACAAAATGGAGTTACAAAGAAATAGCCTGAGACAAAGATTTAGAAAGATGCAAGAAATGTTTAACAAGGACCTAGAAGAAATAATAAAAAAAGAGTCAATTAAAATTTAATAAATGGAAAAGTAATTGAGATCAAAACCACTCTGTCTGGAGGGAACCATGAGTAGAATAACAGAGGACAGAAGATAAGGTTTAGTGAGGTTAGAATAAAATGGTGGAAATAAATGAAGAGAGAGAAAAAAGAAAAAAAAGAATCAAAGAAATGATGGAACAACCTCTCAGGGAACATCTCTGGGAATGTGAAACGTGCCGCATCAACATTCGAATCACGAACAGAATGCTGCCCAGAAGAAAAGAAGACTAAAAGAAAGGCCATGAGAAATACTCGAGGCGATAATAGCATGGAAAACTTTTTTCCTAAAATGGGGAAGCGAAATAGGCCCACCAAGTCCAAGAAATCCCAGAAACCATACCAGGATTAACCTAGGCGAAATACAACAAGACACATAGTTAATCAAAATAACAAAGATCATACACCAAAAACAAATATAAAAGCGCACGCACTCGGAGAAACAACAACTAACACACAAGGGATTCCCATAACGGATAACAGTGATCTATCAATAGCAAACCCTTCAAGGCGCAGAAGGGAATGGCAGGAATTACTTAGAGTAATGAAAGAAGAGTAACCTACAAACTAGATAATTACCAGCAATGCGATCTCATTCAGATATGAAGGAAGAACTCAAAAGCTTAAGACAAGCAAAAGCTGAAGAGAATTCTCCACCACCTTACCACTCTTCGACAAATACTAAAGGAATCTCCTTCTAGCAGGAAACACTAAAAGTGTGTATACCACTGAACCCCAAACAACCAAAGCAATGTGCAAAGTGACGCATAACCTTTCAATATATTTAACTTAAATGTAAGGGTTGAATGCCCAACCAAAAGACAAACACTGGCTGAATGGATACAAAAACAAAACCCTATATTTCTGTCTTACAAGAGACCAACCTAAAACAAGGGACACATACCAGATATAAAGTGAAGGACTATGAAGAAAATATTCCACACAAATGGGACCAAGAAAGAGGTGAGTCGCAATACTCTTATCTGATCATTTAGACATACGACATAAAATGGTGTGAATAGAGACAAAGAAGGACACTACATTGATCAAGGAGCAAATCCAGAAGAAGATATCCCACTGATAATAAATTGCTCCACAACATAGGAGCACGCAATATGTACGGCAAAACGCTAAACGTATAGAACGACGAAATTAATAGTAAACATTATATTGGGAGACTTTAATACCACACTCATCAACTATGGATATATCATCTTCACCAGTATAATTAACAAGAAACGTCAACCTTTAGAAGGACACAAGTAGCCAGCTAGACCTTAAAGAGCATCTAACAGCAGATTTCTCACCCTAAAACAATCAACTCAGCTGTTTGTCTCTAGGTGCACACGGAACCTGCTCCAGAATAGATCGACTCCTGGCATAAATTAGTCTTGGTAAATTCAAAAAGATTGGAAAAATTATTCAGCTGTTCTGGACCACACAGTGCAGTAAGTATTCGATTCTATTAAAGGAAAAAACATTATTAATAATGCTAAATTCTGGAGCTACACAACATCGCTTCTGGATTAACCAACAAATCATAGAAGAAATCATAAAAGTACATCAAAACATGCAATAGAATGAATGAAACTGAAAATACAACATCCCATAACCTATGGTACACACGTAACAGGAGCTAAGGGAAGATTCATAGCAATACAGCCCTATCCAAGATACAAGAATAAACGTCTAATAAATAACCTAACTCTACACTAAAGCAACTAGAGAAGGAAGAAAAGGAAGACCCCAGGTTAGTAGAAGGAAAGAAATCTTAAAATCTTAGGGCAAAAATAAATGCAACGAAATAACTAAGAGACCATAGCAAAAATCAACAAAGACAAAAGATGGTTTTTTGAAAAAATACATCAAACTTGAATACCATTAGCCGAACTCATTAAGATAACACAAAGGAGAAGAACCTAATGAACAAAATAGAAAATGAACAATGAGAGAGATCACAAGCGAGACAACACTGAATTACAAGGCGCTCATAAGAGATACTATCAGAGTCTCTATGGACCAACTAAAATGGAACTTGGAAGAATGGACAAGTTTTAGAGAAGTATACTTACAAAATGAACAGGAAGAAATAGAAGTTTCTTAAAACACCAAGCAAGAATCAAAAACAGTAATCAGAAAATCTTCAGAAACCAAAAGCAGGAAGCTGGCTAAGTGAATTTTTACATTAATTTGAGACGGAATAACACTATGTATCAATTTTAGAAAATTGCAGAAGAAGAAGGAAATTCCAAAATATTCAATGAGGCAATCATTAATTCAAACCAGACGATGCCACAAAAAAAGATAGGCAATGTCATGAAGAACATAGATGCAAAAATCTTAACAAAATTTAGCAAACAAGGAAAAACATACACATTTTAAAAAAGTTATATACAATGACAAGTGGGCTTTATCCAGGATGATGGAATCATTAATATCCCACAATAATCAATGTGATACACAATAAAACTTGAAGATAAAAAACATCTGATTATCTCAATGATGCAGAAAAGCCTTGACCACACTTAAATATTTATTGATATAAACTCTAGAAAGAGGAATAGAGGACATACTCAAATATAAAAGATATTTTTACTAGACACAAGAAGCATCAACCTCAATGGAGAAAAATTGAAAGCATTTTTTTTTTTCCCTGGGAAAACTTAAATCAGGAACAGACAAAGGGGTGGCCCACTCTCACCACTACTAATTCAAAATAGTTTTCGGAAGCAGTTGGGCCACCGTAATACAGCGGCAGAAAAAGAAGTGAAAAAGGAAATCCAGTCAGGAACAAGAAGAAGTGAAACACTCTCAGTTGTGTGCAGATGACAAGATCCTCAACATAGAAAAGCCCTAAAGACTTTCTACCAGAAAAATTACTAGAGCTAATCAATCGAATACAGTAAAGTTGCAGATATAAAATTAACACACAGAAATATCTTGCATTTCTATACACTAACAATGAGAAAACAGAAAGAGAGAATTAAGGAATACAATATCATTTACATTGCAAACTAATAAACAATAAAATACTTAGGAGTATATCTACCTAAAGAAACTAAAGACCTATACATAGAAAACTATAAAAACACTGATGAAAGAAATCAAAGATGGACACAAGCAAGATGGAGAAATTTACGTGTGTTCAGATGGAAGTTGGGAGAATCAATATTGTCAAAATGGCTATACTACCAAAGCAATCTATAGATTCAATGCAATCCCTATCAAACTACCAAACGGTATTTTTCACAGAACTAGAACAAATAATTTCACAATTTGTATGGAAATAAAAAAAACCTCGAATAGCCAAAGTAATCTGAGAAAGAAGAATGGAACTGGAGGAATCAATCTGCCTGACTTCAGACTTAAACTATCACAAAGCCACAGTCATCAAGACAGTATGGTACTGGCACAAAGACAGAAATATAGATCAATGGAACAGAATAGAAAGCCCAGAGATAAATCACACGAACCTATGGTCACATTATCTTCGACAAAGGAGGCAAGGATATACAATGGAAAAAAAGACAACCTCTTTAACAAGTGGTGCTGGGAAAACTGGTCAACCACCTGTAAAAAGAATGAAACTAGAACACATTTCTAACACCATACACAAAAATAAACTCAAAATGGATTAAAGATCTAAATGTAAGACCAGAAATATCAAACTCCTAGAGGAGAACATAGGCAAAACACTCTCCGACATAAATCACAGCAGGATCCTCTATGACCCACATCCCAGAATTTCAGAAATAAAAGCAAAAATAAACAAATGGGACTACCTAATGAAACTTAAAAGCTTTTGCACAACAAAGGAAACTATAAGCAAGGTGAAAAGACAGCCTCAGATTGGGAGAAAATAATAGCAACGAAGCAAACAGACAAAGGATTAATCTCAAAAAATATACAAGCAACTCCTCCAGCTCAACTCCAGAAAAATAAATGACCCAATCAAAAAATGGGCCAAAGAACTCAACAGACATTTCTCCAAGGAAGACATACAGATGGCTAACAAACACATGAAAAGATGCTCAACATCACTCATTATCAGAGAAATGCAAATCAAAACCACAATGAGGTACCATTATACGCCAGTCAGGATGGCTGCTATCCAAAAGTCTACAAGCAATAAATGCTGGAGAGGGTGTGGAGAAAAGGGAACCCTCTTACACTGTTGGTGGGAATGCAAATTAGTACAGCCACTATGGAAAACAGTGTGGAGATTTCTTAAAAAGCTGGAAATAGAACTGCCATTATGACCCAGCAATCCCACTTCTGGGCATACACACCAAGGAAACCAGATCTGAAAGAGACACATGCACCCAATGTTCATCGCAGCACTGTTTATAATAGCCAGGACATGGAAGCAACCCAGATGCCCATCAGCAGACGAATGGATGAGGAAGCTGTGGTACATATACACCATGGAATATTACTCAGCCATTAAAAAGAATTCATTTGAATCAGTTCTAATGAGATGGATGAACTGGAGCCCATTATACAGAGCGATGTAAGCCAGAAAGATAAAGACCATTACAGTATACTAACACATATATATGGACTTTAGAAAGATGGTAACGATAACCCTATATGCAAAACAGAAAAGAGACTAGATGTATGGAACAGACTTGTGGACTCTGGGAGAAGGCGAGGTGTGGATGTTTCAGGAGAACAGCATTGAAACATGTATATTATCTAGGGTGAAACAGATCACCAGCCCCAGGTTGGGTTGCATGAGACAAGTGCTCGGGCCTGGTGCACTGGGAAGACCAGAGGGATCGGGTGGAGAGGGAGGTGGGAGGGGGGACTGGGATGGGGAGTACATGTAAAATCCATGGCTAATTCATATCAATGTATAACAAAAACTACTGTTAATGATGTAAAGTAATTAGCCTCCAACTAATAAAAAAAAAAAAAAAGAAGGCAAAGGAAGGAAAGTTAGGTTTCTAGGTCCAAGCAAAAGCAAAAAAGCAAGGCTGGGGATACAAGTGAGGAAGTAAGGTGATTCTGCAAGTGAAGCGGGCATCAGTGCAAGTTCTCTCCACTCTTCTTTTAGAACACCACACAATGCATGCATGCATTTAAAGCACAAAGATCACAAAGAATAGTTTGGGTTATCTCAAGTTAAAAACCAAACGTGAAAAACATTTTAAAAAGGATTTTAGTGTATTAACCAAAAATTAAAAGTCAAAAAAAGACCTTTAATCTTCAAATTTAGTGAATTGTGTTCGTTATCCATTTTCAGCAGAAATGGTAAGTGTTTTTAATCTTTAATATTGAAGGGGTTAAAAATTAAAAAAATTTTTTACTCTTGTCTAATTTTAAAAACACTGTCCCAAAAAAAAATTCGCCCAAAAAAGTTCTTTTTGCAGAATTTTACTGCCACCATTCCTCAATCGTGGGCTGGCCAGAAACTTCAGAACAAAAATTTTTGGCCCAACCAATATTTCACTTTTTTGTCTTCATTGTAACCAAACTGAGGCAAAAGCAATCTTTTATTTATTTCCCCAAGGTGTTAAATGTTATTAGTTGAAAACAATGTCTCAAACGTTTGAGTCCGTAAGTCAGAATGTGTAAATGGTTAACTTTTTATGAATTTTATTGGATAAAATTTTTATTTTATTCTTTTTTTGAAAAACTGTGTAAAGGAAAAATTCAATAGCAAACATAATTTTTTTAACGGGACAAAAAAAAATATGATTCTATGCAGTTTACAAATAAAAAGCTTAGAATTTTATTTTTTTATGAACCAGAGTCTGCAGTAAATACATACTCCCAAAGAAAAAGAAAAGAGAAAAGGCAAAAAAAGTTGTTGAGGAGGCCTTTCAAATAGTGAGAAAAAAAAAAGAGAAGTTTAAAGCAAAAAGGAAAAGGAAAGATAACTCATTGAATGCAGAGTTCAAAAGAATACAAGGAGAGATAAAAAAGTTTTTTCAAAATGTGCAAAAAAATAAGGGGGGAAAACAAAAGAATGGGAAAGATCTTTCAAGAAAATTAGAGTACCCAAGGGAAAAAATTTTTGCAAAAAATGGGGCCAAAAAGAACAGAAAAGGTTTGGACCAAACAGAAGCGAAGAATTTGAAGTGGAAAAAAATACACAGGAACGTACCAAAAAGATCTTCATAACCCCGAAAACCGATGCTTTTTCATCATCCAAACCAGCATCCTGGAAGCAGTCAAATGGGCCTATAAAACACATACAAAAAATAGTGGGGTGATAATTCCAGTTGGCTATTTCATCAAAAGTGATGCTGTTAAAGTGCTGCACTCAATATGCCCGCAAATTTGGAAAATCAGCAGGGAACGGGTGGGGAAAAGGTCAGTTTTCATTCCAAACAAAAAAAGGCAATTCCAAAAAATGCTCAAACTACCCCACAATTTTCACTCATTCACATATGTAAACTAATGCCCAAAAATT
>JAJLRB010005264.1:0-23129 GCA_020976825.1 Odocoileus hemionus | reverse complement strand
ATCAGGAAGTCAACAATCTCTGAATGTCTGAAAAAAATCTCTCAAGGGCGGCTAAGCCTAGAAACTGACAATTCCACAGCTGAGTTTATATCCCAAAAAAAAAATTATCAATAAAAGGTACAATGAACCCCAATGAGCACTGCAGCACTAGAGTCAATACTAAGAGAATAAGAACCAGCCAAAAATTCTGGGACAGATGAATGGTGGATACACCAGTTTTGGTACCATATATATAGATGGACAGTTACATATAGCCATGAAAAAAAAAAACTCGACACCAAAATTGAGAAATTTAGACACTGGAGCCACAGGAGATTGACTTTTAAATAATCATACACTAAGGGGAAGGTCAGTCAGACAGAGGAGGAAGCAATAATATATCTTGTCCTTTCTTAGGCAATATTTTAAAAAAAAGGAGAGAGAGAGATATAAAAAGAATGAAAGTACAACTCAAACAAGAGACTCAGAATTCAAAAGTCAAACAAAAGGATCCATGTGAAAAAAAAAAAATAAAACCAATTATAACACAGTCAACAGATGGGGACATGAATTAGTAGTCCGGGACGAACACAGGACAGCCGAAACCTGCATCTGAAGTTTATCGTCAGTCATGATTCCGAGTGTCTGGACTCTTGCAACCACATGGCACCTGTCAGGCTCCTTGTCCATGGGCTCCTTCAGGCAAGAACACTGCGTGGTGTTGCCACTTACAAAAGGATTTATCTACTTGGGTCCTTACCGGCCTACCTGCGCGCCCTGCCTTCTCCATGTATACACAGATACCTGTATCTCTAAGAGGTCACCGCACAAGGATTATCTACTTCCTTCCTCAATTCCTCGTAGACACAGAACACTGTCTCTAGAGATTAGATAAATCCAGAAGGGCCTGATGCTCAACACTCTGGCTCCCTCACCACCTTCTATGGGGAAACCCCCTCTCCCCCAAAATAAAAGCCCTTAGCGATGCCTCAGGTTCAGGTGACATCCTGACACCTGAACTGTGCGAGGCAAAAACCAAGGAGAAGAGACCAGCAGAGACTCCAACTGTGCTCATGTGGCATGACGTGAAAGGAAAGGACAGAAAAACAGGTTCCCTCTTGACTCCCTTCCCCGTCCTCCCTGAATGGTGCTGGCTTATCCCATCCCTGGAGCCGGAACAGTATTGGGTTCCCACTGCTGGACTGGGGTTGTGGTCCATACTGCCTGGCAGTGTGTCCTTCAATCTGAGCCCTTTTTAAAACATCTGCTGTCTGCCTTGGTTCTAGCCTGGAACCAGAGAGTCCCAGAGGGGGATCCAAGTCCTCGAGGATGGATTACTGGAGGCAGTGGTCACCAAGCTTCCATTTTTTTCCTTGGAAGCTGGCATCCCAGATTCCAAACCCCCTTACTCTCAATGTAAACTCCTAGGCACCTTAGCCCCCCTCAGCTGGGCGCTGTTGGGCCCACCCCCACTGGGATTTAATCTGGGGGTTAAGGGTTGTGAAGCTTTAGAGGGAAGGATAAACTGGGACCCAAGCCTTTCACGTTGCCCAGGCACATTTACACTCTGTTTCACAGTCCCGGAAGCCAGCTTTTCTAGGCTCTGTCTTACTGCAGGAACAGACAGACAGGTTGGAGAAGTGCTGCTAGTTTGTGGACACTTCCCATACTGCAGCGTGACCACCAGTGCTTCTGGCATCTACCTCCGAGGCCTGGGGGGACAGCTTCGGCTGTGACAGCTATGCCCTCGGCAAATGTCCTGCGGCAGGGATTGCCAAAATAAATTCCAAACATGCCTGACTGTCTAAAAGTCACTTGCCACTGAGTAAATTTCCTCACACTCTTTAAAAAGAAATTTAAGTAAAATACCACACAGCCTCAAGGGACAAGATGGTCAGCATTGCTAAATTCCTGCAGGAACGCCAAACAAAATGACAACTAGAAATCAATCCCACCAATCAGAATGGTCATCCTCATAAAGTTCACAAACAATAAAGGCAGGAAAGAGCCTGGAGGGAAAGGGAACACACCCACACTGTCAAGTGGGAATGTACATTGGCAACAGACTCTGTAAGGGACAGAATCTGCAGGACAAAAAAAAAACTATCGAGAGGGCTAATCTAAAATCTGAGACGCTCCTATTTTCATAAAGGAATATAGAAAATAAGATTTCCACTTATGGAAATACACACCCATATTTCACACAGAAAATACAAAAATCTGATTTTCTTACAATGGAAATATACACCCATAGGAAACATAGAAAATTTGATTTTTCATATATGGAAATAGTTTAGTTAGTTCAGTCAGTCATGTCCAACTCTTTTGTGACCCATGAACTGCAGCATGGCCAGGCCTCCCTGTCCATCACCATACTCCTCAGAGCTTGCTCAAACTCAAGTTCACTGAGTCAGTGATGTTATCCAACCATCTCATCCTGCCATCCCCTTCTCCTCCCGCCTTCAATCTTTCCCAGCATCAGGGTCTTTTCAAATGAGTCAGCTCTTCACACAGGTGGCCAAAGTATTGGAGTTTCAGCTTCAACATCAGTGCTTCCAATGAACATTCAGGACTGATTTCCTTTAAGATGGACTGGTTGGATCTCCTTGCTGTCCAAGGGACTCTCAAGAGTCTTCTCCAACACCACAGTTCAAAAGCATCAATTCTTCTGGCACTCAGCTTTCTTTATAGTCCAACTCTCACATCCATACATGACTAACTTGGAAAAAACCATAGCCTTTGACTAGATGGACCTTTGTTGGCAAAGTAATGTCTTTCTGCTTTTTAATATGCTGTCTAGATTGTTCACAACTTTTCTTCCAAGGAGTAAGCATGTCTTTTTATTTCATGGCTGCAGTCACCATCTGCTGTGATTTTGGAGCCCCCCAAAATAAAGTCTGTCACATATTTCCATGTTTCCTCATCTATTTGCATGAAGTGATGGGACCAGATGCCATGATCTTCGTTTTCTGAATGTTGAGCTTTAAGCCAACTTTTTCACTCTCCTCTTTTACTTTCATCAAGAGTTTCCTTAGTTCTTCTTCACCTTCTGCAATAAGGGTGATGGTGTCATCTGCATATCTGAGGTTATTGATATTTCTCCCTGCAATCTTGATTCCAGCTTGTGCTTCATCCAGCCCAGCGTTTCTCATGATGTACTCTGCATATAATTAAATAAGCACAGGGTGACAATATATAAGCCTTGATGTACTTCCTTTCCTATTTGGAACCAGTCTGTTTGTTGCATAAAGTCCAGTTCTAACTGTTGTTTCCTGACCTGCATACAGATTTCTCAGAGGCAGGTCGGGTGCTCTGGTATTCCCAATCTCTTGAAGAATTTTCCACAGTTTATTTGTGATCCACACAGTCAAAGGCTTTGGCATAGTCAATAAAGCAAAAATAGATGTTTCTCTGGAACTCTCTTGCTTTTTTTGTCGATGACCCATTGGATGTCGGCAATTTTGATCTCTGGTTCCTCTGCCTTTTCTAAAATCAAGCTTTGAACATCTGGAAGTTCATGGTTCATGTATTGTTGAAGCCTGGCTTGGAGAATTTTGAGCATTACTTTGCTAGCATGTGAGATGAGTGCAATTGTGCATTAGTTTGAGCATTCTTTGGCATTGCCTTTCTTTGGGATTGGAATGAAAACTGACCTTTTCCAGTCCCGTGGCCACTGCTGAGTTTTCCTAATTTGCTGGCATATTGAGTGCAGCACTTTCACAACATCATCTTTTAGGATTTGAAATAGCTCAACTGGAATTCCATCACCTCCACTAGCTTTGTTCATAGTGATGCTTCCTAAGGCCCACTTGACTTCACATTCCGGATGTCTGGCTTAGGTGAGTGATCATTACCATTGTGATATCTGGGTTGTGAAGATCTTTTTTTTTGTACAGTTCTTCTGTGTATTCTTGCCACCTCTTCTTAATATCTTCTGCTTCTGTTAGATCCCTACCATTTCTGTCCTTTATTGTGCCCATCTTTGCATGAAATATTCCTTGGTATCTCTAATTTTCTTGAAGAGATCTCTAGTCTTTCCCATTCCTAATTGTTTTCCTCTATTTTTTTTTTACTGTTTTTATTTTTTTTTTTTCATTTATTTTTATTAGTTGGAGGCTAATTACTTTACAATCATTGTTAGTGTTTTTTTGTCATACATTGAAATGAATTAGCCATGGATTTACATGTATTCCCCATCCCGATCCCCCCCCCACCTCCCTCTCCACCCGATCCCTCTGGGTCTTCCCAGTGCACCAGGCCCGAGCACTTGTCTCATGCACCAACCTGGGCTGGTGATCTGTTTCACCCTAGATAATATACATGTTTCGATGCTGTTCTCTTGAAACATCCCACCCTCGCCTTCTCCCACAGAGTCCAAAAGTCTGTTCTATACATCTGAGTCTCTTTTTCTGTTTTTCTGCATATAGGGTTATCGTTACCATCTTTCTAAATTCCATATAATATGTGTTAGTATACTGTAATGGTCTTTATCTTTCTGGCTTACTTCACTCTGTATAATGGGCTCCAGTTTCATCCATCTCATTAGAAACTCTGCATTTAAATGAGTATACCTTTCCTTTTCTCCTTTGCCTTTTGCTTTTTTCTTCTTTTTCACAGCTATTTGTAAGGCCTCCTCATACAACCATTTTGCTTTTTTGCATTTCTTTTTCTTGAGGATGGTCTTGATCCCTGCCTCCTGTACAAAATCACAAACTTCCATCCGTTAGTTCTTCAGGCACTCAGTCTATCAGATCTAATCCTTAGAATTTATTTGTCCCCTCCACTGTTATAATCATAAAGGAATTTGATTTAGGTCATACCTGAATGGTCTAGTGGTTTTCCCTACTTCCTTCAATTTAAGTCTGAATTTTGCTATAAGGAGTTCCTGATGATCTGACCCACAGTCCTTTAGCTACCAGTCTTTCCCACCGTTCTATTCCCAGACACTCCCCAAACCGACCTAACCTCTCTCACCCAATAAAAAATCCCCCACTTTATACTGGTTCCTTTACCAACCAACCCCGTCGGCTTGATCATAGCCCACCCCAGACCTATAAAATCCATCTTCCTTATTTTGCTTTGTTGAGGAAAATTCAATTTTAGAAGAAAAGAGGGAATTTTTATTGGAGCCATACTGAGGATTATAAACTTGGAAGCAGGATTTCTCACACAGAAAGCTCTGAGTCTGTTCTGCCTGTTTAAAAATTGAGGGCATGGTCATATACATTTTTGAGACAAAGGATCATGCCTCAAAGTGTTGGGGGGGGGATACGCTGATATTTTACAGAAACTTCACCAAAGATACATAGCCAGGTAAACTTCAAACATAGCAAGCAGCAAGTCACCACTGCCCCCTACAGAGCCAGAAAAGAACACTATTCTTTTAACAAGTTAAATCTACCCTGAATGTTCATTGGAAGGGGACTGATGCTGAAGCTGAAGCTCCAATACTTTGGCCATCTGATTCCAAGAGCTGACTCCTTGGAGAAGACCCTGATGCTGGGAAACATGAGGGCAGAGGTGAAGAAAGATAGATGAGAAAGAAGAAGAAAGAGCAGGAGCCAGGACAGAGTGGGTAGAAAGAAAGCAGGTAAATCAGAGGACTAGATGGTTGGATGGCATCACTGACTCAATGCAATGAACATGAGTTTGAGCAAACTCAGGGAGATAGTGAAGGACAAGGAAGCCCTGGGGTGCTGCAGTCCATGGAATCACAAACAGTCAGACATAACTTAATTTGACTGTGACTGAAAAGTGAAAGTGAAGTCGCTCAGGTCGTGTCCTACTCTTTGCAACCCAAGGACTGTAGCCTACCAGGTTCCTCCATCCATGGGAATTTCCAGGCAAGAATACTGGAGTGGGTCGCCATTTCCTGCTCCAGGGGATCTTCCTGACCCAGGGATACAAGTCTCCCACATTGTAGGCAGACTCTTTACCGTCTGAGCCACCAGTGAAGTCCAGCTTAGGGACTAAATAACAACAATTGCTAGCTTCAAAAGAAAAGGAAAAAAAATGCAATATTGTGGTTGAGCAGGCAATCCCATCTTTGAGGAGCTCTGGTTAATGTGCATGCAAACTCACACGCACATTATGGAGGGAGAAGCCCAAACAAACACAGAGAATTTTATGTTCGTTTACACATTTTATTTTACCAGCTTTAACAAATGTCACTGATGTTTCTTCTTTAACACTATTTCCTGGCATTTTATGACAACATTATTTTCCGACAACGTTTCCAACAAAGGTCCATCTAATCAAAGCTGTGGTTTATCCAATAGTCATGTATGGATGTGAGAGATAGACCATAAAGAAAGCTGAGTGCCAAAGAATTGATATTTTTGAACTGTGGTGTTGAGAAGACTCTTGAGAGTCTCTTGGACAGCAAGGAGATCCAACCACTCAATCCTAAAGGAAAGCAGTCCTGAATATTCATTGGAAGGACTGATGCTGAAGCTCCAATACTTTGGTCACCAGATTCAAAGAACTGACTCATTGGAAAAGACTCTGATGCTGGGAAAGACTGAAGGCAGGAGGAGAAGGGGACGACAGACGATGAGATGGTTGATGGCACCACCGACTCAATGAACATGAGTTTGAGCAAGCTCCCAGAGTTGATGATGGACAGGGAGGCCTGGCGTGCTGCAGTCCATGGGGTCGCAAAGAGTCGGACACGACTGAGCGACTGAACTGAACTGAACACAATTTCAGATAGCCGTGGGAATATAGATAAGGTCAATGTGAAAATACCGTATATTTAGAAATTAATGACTTGAATTAGGAGATTGCCCACACTATCATGGACACGATATGAAGTCCCCGGTGGTGAGCCCAGGGCTCGTGCTGCCTCCTTGGTGAGTGGGGACAGAAAGGGAAACCCTGTTCCTTTTGGTTTCCATCGCCAGCTCAGACCATTTCGAGCGCAGGGAGGGCAGGAACCGCAGGACCCAGCTGGGCCCAGCCAGCTCCCCGCCTGAGGCCAGTCCTCACAGGAGTCTCCAGGAGCGAGAGGTGATTTCAACGTAACCCGTTTTCCACACGGTAACAGGGAAACATCCCAGCATTCACTAGGAAAGGCCTCACAACTGTCAGCTCCGACCTGGAGTAGCTCGAAACACTTATCCCGAAGCCAGGAGGAAGCAGCCCCACCGCCCGCACATCCAAAGGCAGAAGACTGAGGTGTGTCAGCGAGCACCGGCCGATCAGGAACCTGCAGAGGGCAGGACGGGAGGGCTGCGGCCCCGCCCATAATGTTCACCACGAAGACACGCCCCACGCCGCTCCAGCCTCCCTCCGCGCTCAGGACACGCCCATCCTGGGCGAGGCCTTTCGAGGCTCCGCCCCACGCCGGCCCCACCGACCCCTGACTAAGGCCACGCCCCCTTACGTATTTGCCCACGGACCCGGAAGCGGATGTCGGGAGCGCGGGGCCTCTCCGGTGAGTGTGGTCCTGGGCACTTCTCGCGCTCCTCGGCCCCGCTCCGCCCCGCCCCTTCCTTCACACCAGGGCCCGAGTCCCTGACGACGTCATAGACCAGCTCTCGCGCCGCTGGCCCGTGACCCCTGAGACTCGCGATGCCGGGAGCTCCGCTGCCGGGTTCGAGTCGCATCCGTTTCCGGATCCGGGGCCATTTCGGTCCGGCCTTCCGGCCTGCGGTCTCTTCGCGGGGTCCCTCCCCGAACCGCGCCGTGTCAGGTCCCCACTTGCAACGTGCGCTCTCGCTCTCGGGGCCGCCCGGGACTCCGCGCCCTCCCGCGGCCCCGCGAATCCGCAGCCCCTTGTCTTCTCTCAGAAGCGGCCGGGTCCCGCCACTTGCTCCCCTCCGCGGTCACCGCCTCAATAAGGCCCCTGAGCCCCCTTGGGGAGGGCATCGGCCCTGTCCAGTGACGCCCCGTGACCTTCCGTCCCAAGTCCTATCTGCCGGCACGGGTGTCGCTCCCTCACGGGACAGTGTCTCCCTCACGGGAGCAGAGCATCTTTGCTCCATTCCATGGGTGTCGAGTGGGGCGGGGAGGCCGACACTGAACCAGGAGACGGAGTAAAGGTGAGTGAGGACTTGAAAAGTAAAATAGAGGAGGGAGAGAGGTGGGTGCAGTGGAACTGGAGAGACAAAATACCGGTAAGAAAGGAAAGTGACTGAATAAGAAGCAATGTGTGTGAAGTGAGAAAGTTGCTCAGTGAGTCCTACTCTTTGCGACCCCATGGACTGTACAGATTCTCCCATGGGTAACCTTTCCCTTCTCCAGATGATCTTCCCAACCCAGGGATCGAACCCAGGTCTCCCGCATTGCAAGCGGATTCTTTACCAGCTGGCCCCACCACGGAAGCGGTAAGAGGCATTATGGCACATGAAAACAGACAAAAAGGAGATCAGTACGGAGATGGCCAAGGACAGAATGGAGGAGGGGACTTTCACCAGCAGTAGCAGTTGGGAAAAGTAGAAGGATAGATTCCAAATTCATTCAGTTCAGTTCAGTCGCTCAGTCGTCTCTGACTCTTTGCGACCCCATGGACTGTAGCACGCCAGGCCTCCCTGTCCATCACCAACTCCCGGAGTTTACTCAAACTCATGTCCATGGAGTCAGTGATGCCATCCAACCATCTCATCCTCTAAAATTTTCCAAATTACTTTAAGTGTATTGTGTCAGATTCAGGTCATGAGACCTCGGTCCTTTTCTTGTCATTATGTACTAAAAGTATTCTCTGGTGCTTAGTAAATAATTTGTACACTATTTCGGTGTGCACTTGGTAGGGATATTAATGATTTTTGTCTTAAAAGTCAGTACTAGGTAGTTTAAGCAAGTGGTCCAGTGTTCAACAGCATTCTTCCTTCTGTATGTGAGTTTTTAATTTATTGGTCTGTGAGCTACAGTTTTCAACTACGCATATGCTCTCTTCAAATTTCCTTAATTTTTTTGTTTGTTTGGCAAATATTGAACGATAGACTGAATGATTCTAGAACTTTGTTCTCACAGATCTCATTTGTTCATGATGAGTACATTACTCAGAGCTATTTTCATACCTGAACTTTTGTGTTTCCCAATGCCATTACTTAAAAGTGTTCTTAATGTTATACTTTTTATATATTCATAGAATTGTATATTTTAATATCTATTGTGGAAAATATAAATTAAATGGTTTTAATCAAGATGATTACAACCATGAAAGGCAACTTGCCCTTGCTCAGGAAAATAAAATGAGATCTGGAATCTTTAGGGGCAGGGGTGAGAATGATCCCCGACCACCCCATGCCTGTGAGGCCAGTAACGGTTCCTCTTTCTTGTTCATTTGTCTTTCCATGTGCCTCAGGACACATTCTCGCATAATCAAAAGGCAACTGGTAGGGAAAGATCAAGATTTTTTAAACTAAGAACAGAGGTATTTCTCCAAGGAGGAGGTGGCACTTGGTTCAGGAAAGGGAACTTGGAGGAGAAAGGGTGATGTACTTTGGGTGTTAGAGAGTGAAAAAGAGCCTGGGAAGCTCCGCAGCAGGAAAGAAGGAGAGCTCTGCCCATCCTTACCTGGTGGTGCTGTGCTCGGCAGATGCTGGAAGACACTGTGGGGATTGACTTGAAAGGGAGGGTTGCACCAACTCGCCTTCCCATATCTGCTGTGTGATGTGTGGGCTTTACAGCATAGAGGGGCAGAGAAACTTAGCTGTTGATGCCCATGTAGGAGTTTATTGGCCCTGTTCCGTAATAGTTCAGCAGACGCAGAGGACCATTTTTTCTAAATGTTGAATTTCTCCCCTACATGTGTGGTTGTGGCCAGAAAGGGGAGAAGCTATTTGAAGACATGAATGGCACATTGCCAACACTGAGGAGTGACTTCTGGCCTGAGCAAGACACTCAGAGGAGGGAAAAGAGGAGAAGTCAGGAGTAAATCTTTATCTGGGAAAGCTCATATTTATCTGTTGGTTGATCTGCCCTCTCTTTCCTGTAATGCTGTTCTTAGGACACGCTAAAATCTGACTCTCCGATGTCCTGCCTAAGACGTTTCCTCACTCATCTGTGGCCTCTCCCATCTCCGGACCAATTCTATCTCACTGTCAGCCAGTGACATGGGACTTGGGACATGGTTCCATTTGGGGGCCATCATGAGCAATGCTGCGTGCCCAGACATTGACTGGAGACGGGAACTGAACACCATGCAGTCAATAAGATTGCCAGTGGGGACTGCATAGGCACAAGAGGTGGAGGTAGACAAAAATGAAAGAAAATGTGGAGGGGGGAAGTGTTTTACCTGGTTGTACAATGCAGCTGAAGCTTAACAACATAAATCTTTGTATTTGGCCTGTAATTAGAGACTTAGCCATGACAAATTAAGGTGGCATTTCATCCACATCATGCAGTATATTTTAATCTGTAGTTGTTTAAAAACAGAATCAGCCCAAAATGTCTAATAGTAAGAGAATTTTAACATTGTTCACAGCACACCTATCCCAGAGAGATGTTGGTGTTCATGAATTTGAAAAGAATTGACTTGTCTACAGATACTGAGTGTTCCTCCTTTTTGGGTAAGTTGGGGTTTCGTTGCTGAGCCAAGAGATAGTACGTTTCATTTTGTAACAGGTTTTGGCACCATGCTCCCTACACACAATACACAGCTCATCTCTCTGTCCCCTCGTACCTTAACCAGGATTCATTTTAAATATATGTGTATAATTGTAGATTTGGATAAAATGACAACTCTCTGTTCCTAATTTCCATTTTACTAATTACTTAAGAGACTGAGTAAAGGTTATTCTTTATAGACATGTATATATAGAATGAATTTTCCTACTTATTTTTCTAGTTTATGGTTTAGTTACATACACACAGACACTTTGGTCTGATAATGTTGATGCAATGAAACCAAAATTATGACCTTTGCTTTTTTTCCCTTCATAAGGTGTCACCTGTTTCATAGTATAAAATATTATGTTCATTTAGTCCTAATATATTGTTTAATACTGTTCATTTCAACTATTTAATTTGAACTGTTTTAAAGTTTCAAATAAATATAGGTTCAGATGTAACTTGACTAGTCTCCAGGTTTTTTTTTTCCTTTTCACAGTTATTTTGGCCATATCCTCATCCCCAATCAAAACTGAGACAAAAATCAACTTTTAGGATGTTTCTCATTTTTTATGTGAAATATCGCATATGATTTTTGGGGGGTATACTGGATTTACAATGTTGTTTAAGATGTACAGCAAATTGGTTCAGTTATACATACATATATATATATATGTTCTTTTTCAGATTCTGCATATGACTTTTAAATTTGAGTTGCATCAAATCTCGGCAGTCACAGATTTTTTTTATCACCGTGTACTCTAGTCTAAGAATTTGGTTTGGCAGACTTTGTTCATGTTACATTTATGTCCTCAAAAAGTGTTAAAATTTCTTTGCATGGGTTTGCAAATTTATTTGCAGTTAGAGTCATAATATTTTGCTGTAATACATAGAGACTGGCTTTCATATGTTTACTTAGTTTTTAAACTATTGTTACTAAATAGGAAACATTGATTTCAGTACATTAAGGTTGGATTTGTCTACTTTAAAAAGTATTATTAGGTGTGATAGTTAAAATGGATTCTTATATGGCTTTTTTTTTTTGAGTTTGAAATCATATCTTCCAAAAATCATTACAATTTCAGCTCTTTGATACCATTTTTGAATTTCATCTTTTTTCCTCTCTTTGCTGGGTTCTGACTCAAACACCTGCACTGATTTCTAGGATACTTCCTACTTCTATTCTGGCACAGCCCCCAAAAAACAAAAGTCCTACTTAGAGACAGAAAGTAGAATGGTGGTTTCCAGGCATTGGGAGGAGAGGGGAATGGGGAGTGGTTGTTTAGTGGGTGCAGAGTTTCAGTTTTACAAGATGAACAGCATTGAAGATGGTTGCACAACACTATGAATGTATTTGACACCACTGAGCTATACATGTAAAAATGGCTTAAGATGATAAATATTATGTGTATGTTTTATTTTACAATTAAAAAATTTAAACAAATTCTGTGTACAATAAAAATCAGTCCTGAAACTAATCATTTATTCTGGAAATCCTTAAATTTCGTGGATTGCAGAGTTTTTCAGTTATTAGGATAATAACTAGATCTGACTTGAAGAGACGTACACAGGATGAGCTTTTTCTTACTTGGTAGTGAAAATGAAAGATATTTTCTTTGGATAGATGTTTACTCGGCATAAATATTTACACTAATGTAGAGTCACCACTCTTCTGTCCACAGTCTGTGAATATTGTTGTTAGATTACAGATCCTCTTACAAATAAAACTAAAGAGGAGGAAGGATTCATTTGCTGCAGATTCTCAGTGCTGTCCAGAACAACCAAAATCATAAAACACTGAAGTCTGAGAAAAGGCATGAAGTTTGTTTTTGAGGAGGAAGCAAGAACTAAAGAATACAATTTGTTGTCCTTAATTTCATCTACACGGTCTGCCTAATTTTCTGATTTTATCTTGATTGGGACCCATGTTAGATACTGTCCTTTGGATTAAAATGCTGATGAGATTGTCAACAGCATTAAAAGAGAATTCATCAAAATGATGCATTTTCTGGAAAGAGAAAGATGCTCTGAACTCTGGAGTGTTGTGGCAGTGTCCTCAGTGAATATTTGACTTCACTGGGTTTTCCGTCTATTTGGTTCTGGTGAGTATTGGAGACCATGTTCACCAAGAGTGAAGTATTCATTTTCGTAGGAATTCAGTGAAGGAATCTCTGAGGAACTGACACTCAAACAGATTGAAGGAAATAAGTATGGGGGTAGCAAGTTGTGTTTATGGATTTGAGTAGAAATGAAGGATGCTAGTGACCAGTGTGGAAGTAATAGCAATGCTAAACTGTATTTGTGATGTTTTGAGAGAGCATCTAAAATGTCAACCCTTGGATGTCTGGTGGAGACATTGAAAAGATTAGAGACTAGGTAAAGAGTAATATTTGGGAAGAGTGGGAGATGATGTCCTGAGATATATTTCATTTCTAGTGTATGTTAGTTTGGGGGGGGAAAGGGAGGGAAGCTCAGAAATGGAATTCAAACATGAGTTTTGTCACTTTCAATTTAGAAAAAGTAATGGAAGAAATCGAAGCAACTGTGTAAATAAGTGGGCATACGTGGGCAATGCACATAAACAGAGAAAGATGAAGGAGATAGGATGGAGTCTTGAGATCTTCCAACAGTATCGTTTGAGAAGTCCTTGGTAAGTGATACGGAGTTAGAGTGACAAGATTACTTTGAAGACTGTAGACTAAGCTGTTAGAGAAAGTTAGGAAAGTATGTTCCCCAAAAGAGCTTGGCTTCCCATGTGGCACAGTGGTAAAGAACCCACCTGCCAAGGCAGAAGACACAACAGATTCAGGTTCAATCCCTGGGTCAGGAAGGTCCCGTGGAGAAGGAAGTGGTAACCCACTCCAATATTCTTGCCTGGAGAATCCCATGGACAGAGGAGCTTGGCAGACTTCAGTCCATGGAGTCACAAAGAGTTGGGCATGACTGAGTGCACACACACATTGCAAGTAGGTGCCATTGTTTCCTCCAAATGAAATAAGTACCTAAAATAATTAACCCTGTCATAAAATATATTTTTAATTCTCTTAGTTCACAACTAAGTGCAGAAGAAATCTAAAAGTGAGTGTTACAGTGGTGACATTACTAGAAATTCTTGGAAGAGACAGAGTGATTCAGGATGAGTGTATGAGGGGCTGAAAAAAGTAAGGATGTTTCAAGGTACTAGAGGGCTGGAATATAGCTGGAGAAACTGCTAATGCACAAAGTAAGAGTAATTAAACCTGAGAAGTTCATGGTGGTTACTCAAGATGGAGACACACGTAGCATGAGTCACTGATCCCTGTGATTTGGAATTAGGAGGTAACTGGACATTTCTGAATATCCTGAGTGAATTAGCATACCAAACTCAGTGGTTGTCCACATTCTGCTGTAAACTGAAGATGTTTATACCTTCTTTGGGCTTCCCTGATAGCTCAGTTGTTAAAGAGTGCGCCTGTAATGCAGAAGACTCCGGTTTGATTCCTAGGTCAGGGAGGTCTGCTGGAGAAGGGCTAGGCTACCCACTCCAGTATTCTGGCCTGGAGAATTCCATGGACTGTATAGTCCATGGAGTCACAAAGAGTCGGACACGACTGAGCGACTTTCACTTCTATGCCTTCTTTACTAAGAACAATAGCCATGCCTTCTTACTTTTGATCCTGGTAGAGAAGAGCTCTACTTGTATTTCTCATGGAGTACACTGCATGTTTCTTTTGGTTGTCCTGGGAGCTACTTCCAGGTGAAGGGTTGGGGCTTCATGACAAGTGAATATGGAGATTGCGGACAGCTAAGAGTCTCATGACCTTTTTCTTCTTCCTCAGCTCTGCTTCCTGTTGCTTGGACTGTGTATAAATGAAAACCCAGACTACAGTTGGCAGCTGAACTAATTACAATGGAATCTCGGGTGGGTAGGAAATTACTCTTTCTACTGAAATTGGCAGTAGAAATTGTTTTCTAATCTCTATTGCCAGTGCTAGTGGTGGGGTATATGCTCAGTTTTGTCCAGCTCTTTGGAACCCCATGGGCTGTAGCCCGCCAGGCTCCTCTGTCCGTGGGATTTCCCAGGCAAAAATTCTGGAGTGGGTTGCCATTTCCTTCTCCAGGGGATCCTCCTGACCCAGGGGTCCAACCCGAGTCTCCTGCGTTAGCAAACGGATTCTTCACCACTGAGCCTTCTGGGAAGCCCTATTGCCAGTGTATGGACGTAATTCTCCTACAGGCACACATGTTCTAAGTGCACTTGAGAGGTTGTTCAAGGATCTGAGCTTCAGTTAAGTTCCCCAAAATTCTGGAATGGTCATGTTGGGTCAAGGACTCATCAAATGGTCATTCCTACCCAACATTATAATAAGATGTTCCAGTCTTTATTAATGCCATGTATGCAAGAAGAGATAAGAGAGGTTTTCTTTTCTTCATGCAGCCCATGGCCCACTTGGCAAAAAAAAAAAAGATAGTCATTAACCATTTTATTAACTGTGAGGGGCTTAGGATTGAGGTGAATACAGACGATGGAGATGAGTAAGGAGGAAAACATTGCAACCCACCCACTGGAGAGGCAGATGTTTCCACAGATGACATTGATGAGTCCAGTGTTATAGGTGCTGAGAGAGTGCTGACTAGTGCTGAGAGAAAACAAAATGATTATGCAGGAGAAGGCAATGAGGAGTCATTCACTTACATTTTTTCAAATTTAAACTTCTTAAATTTTGATAAAATATATTTGTGCTTTTCAAAATCTTCTAAAAAAAAGAAAACTAAATTTTCATTATTACCAATGTCCCAAGTCATAAATTTTCCCCTCTTTGTAATTTCTGCTTTTTCACATTTCATAACTGGAAACAGTGTGTAGAGAGTAGTGTTTTCTTATTTGAGCTGTGATTCAGAAGAAAGAATATAGGAGGTAGAGTACTACTTTAAGCCCTGAGGAAGTTTTCCATGAACGAAAGAGGCCAGAGCAATCAGATAGCTTCAGATGTGCTTGAATACAGAGACAAGACAAAGAAACAAAAGGGACAATAATAACTGATACTTGGAGGTCCCAGGATAATTGAGAAAGGGAGGCTTCAGACATAGGAAGGGTCAGGATAAGACTGTCCTTCTGTGCAGAAGTCTCAGACCTGTGGTGTGAGCTGCTGACTCACTTACCCTTTATAGCAAACACCTCAGCTTTGAAAGATGAAAGCTTGTGCCTGCTGATTCCAAGACCTGTATGAATGCTAGTCAGTTAGGCAGAATTCTGGATGTTCCTCCAATATTCTCTACCATTTCCTGAATATTAAACCTAAAAGTTATATTTAAGAAATGGCTGCTAGATAGTTAGCGCTTCACATATTAAGTCATTAGATCTTTCAGAACTCATGACAGATTGTTAAAAAACCATTTCACTGATGAAGAAACTGAGGCCATATAGAGGAATAATCTAACCACAGTCTTGTTTTAAAAGGGGCATATCATGAATACGTCATCCCTTGTGATGAGTCTTAGATTTACTTGAAATTGAATTGAAGACTGTTCAGTTTTTCAAGTGGAAATCTTATAATCATGATTTGGAAGTTGTAATTACAAATCTATTGGGAAATCTCCACAGTTTGTTAAATCACGCCTTGTATTGTATTTTTATAATGAAGTTTTCTGTATTTAGAGTGTGTGTGTCTTCGTAGGTTTATCTGAAAGTCAGAGGTTCATGTCAACAATGAGAATGATTTGATTGGACCCAAAATACTGTTTGAGATTCTGTACACTCAGTTGCTACTTCCTTAGTGCCTTATACCTGTAACTGTCCTCCCCTGGCAGCGATGGCCGTGTCTAAAACAATGTCTGTGATGTTTTTAGGAATCAGTGACCTTCGAGGATATAGCTGTGGACTTCACCCAGGAAGAGTGGGCCCTCCTGGACACCTCCCAGAGAAAGCTGTTCAGAGATGTGATGCTGGAGAACATCAGTCATCTGGTCTCAGTTGGTTAGTCTGTTACTCTTTAATGATGTGTGTATGTATTCATTCAACAAAGATGGAGGAAAACTTTCGCATTTCTCACTCCAGATTCTGTTTTGACTCTTTATTATAAAACTCTTGCAACTACCTTATCAAAACTTTCTTTAGTTCTTATATTTTTGGGGGCTTCCCTGGTGGCTCCCCTAGTAAAGAATCCGCCTGCAATGCAGGAGACCTGGGTTTGATCCCTGAGTTCAGAAGATCCCCTGGAGAAGGGAAAGGCTACCCACTCCAGTATTCTGGCCTGGAGAATTCCATGGACTGTATAGTCCATGGGGTCACAAAGAGTCATATATGACTGAGTGACTTTCACTCATTTCACTACTTATATTTAGTTTGTCAATCCCACTGCAATGTAATCTTGCTTACACAACTTTGAGTCTTTGTTGCTACTCAGTCTCTGATGCTCAAGCAGTGGTGGGAACTCACTATTTTTGTATGGATAAATAAATGTATTGATTTCTTAAAATTATTTTTACAGCAAGGACTGTGGTTTGATCAGATCACCATGTTAAAAATAACATATATTGTTTTCCACATAGAACTTAGATTTTTCTGGTGGAAGTTGTATGTATTGGATTCTTTTTGGAATATAGTATTAAAGCACTATGAAATGAAAATATTGCAGATTCCATAGTCTGTCTTTGAGCTTGGGCATGGGCATTAGCAGTGATAGGTCCTTAATGTCTTTGGAAACAAGTTGAAGAGTTATCATTTTGCTAGACAAAGGCTATATGTGTTGTTTTCAACATACTCTTCTCTGTGCTGACCTTTAGCAGTTATTGTATTCTTCCTCATTAGTCTGCTCTGTACTGATGATCATGCACTGTTATGAGCATAGAACTCAAAATCCACATATCTTTCTCCTACAAACAGGTAATCAGCTTTACAAATCAGATGTGATTTCCCATTTGGAGCAAGGAGAGCAGCTTTCAAGAGAAGAGTTAGGCTTCCTGCAAGGTCAGAGTCCAGGTGAGCTCCGAGAACCTGTACTTCAGTAGGGGGAGGAGCCTGGTCAGTGAGTGAATAGGCCCTAAGAAATCAAGTGAAAGTTGCTCAGTCGTGTCTGACTCTTTGTGGCCCCATGGACTGTAGCCTGCCAAGCTCCTCTGTTCATGGAATTCTCCAGGCAAGAATACTGGAGTGGGTAGCCGATCCCTTCTCCAGGGAATCTTCCCAACCCAGGGAAGGAACCCAGGTCTCCCCACATTGCAGGTGGATTCTTTACTGTCTGGGCCACAACCAGGGAAGCCCAAGAAAACTACTGGGTAGCCTGTTCCTTCTCCAGGGATCTTTCTGACCCAGGGATCAGCTGGGGTCTCCTGCATTGTAGGCTGTTTTTAAAATTTAGACAGTGTCATGGGGAAACACTTTTCAGATGTTGTCATACCTTGAAGCTATCAATTTTCTATTCACAAGGCTTTCTGCCATTGTCCTTGGCTTTACACAAAGTGAAATTTGTGTACCCACTGGAATTAATAAACATTCACAAAATGTCCCTTTTCATGGTCCTGTTCTATGAATACGATATTCTCTTTTCTTCCCCAACATGCTGTATTCATTTTATCTTCCTCATAATTCAGTCCTGAGAATGACAGTTGTTATATGTGTTTCTTCTCTCTTTAGAGTATTCCCTAATTTGACATTCTTTCCCATCTGTGTGTCAGTACTTGAAACAGACACAAATGAGCATTGAGTCGCTTCAACATTTTACTTCCACTGATACCACTATAGTAATTTATTTTTTCTAGTCATTTCAGATAGAGAAGATGATCTGAAAAAACAAGAAATGTTACCTATGCAGCATATCTGCAAGAAGAACACACCTCTAATTAGTGCAATGGTAAGCTTCACAAGTATAAACATGTTCCTCCAGATGAAGACCTGGGACTTGAATAAGTTGGGAATTTGGCATACATACCTGATTTAATTAAAGTTGAGATCATGGAATTCCACAGGAGAAAATTTTAGTTAGTATGGTTTTAAGGAAGAAAAGATTAACCCATAGTCAGAACTATAGACAGTTTATAGTCTTATAAATAGACAGTTATGTAATTGTAGATTATATTCCTAAACACTTAAACATCATAACATCTTTAAAATTAAATAGGTATCTCTGCAGTTGGGATATTACAAAAGGTAAATCTAGGCTTGCAAGAGAGTAATACCTCATGTTTATGTAAATATTAAAAATATAGAAGCAGTTTTAACTGGAGTCTGTCACTGAATGATTACCCTAGAATTTTATGTAGAGAACAGAAGGAATGAATAAATTGGGCAAACTTGTAACAATCTCTCCTTTCATTTCAAAAAGCAGAGTTCTCACAGTCAAGACAATCCTTTGGAATGCAACAGTTTCAGAGAAAAATTTGCTGAAATCTTACCATTGACTCAGTATGTAATACCTCAAGTGGGAAAGAAACCCATTATTAGCCAAAATGTTGGAAAAGCCATCAGTTACTTGCCATCCTTTAATATACAGAAACAGATTCGTTCTAGAAGTAAATCATATGAATGTCATCAACGAAGGAATGCCTTTATTCAAAGTCCTGCCCATAGACAACACAGTAATACTCAGACTGGAGAGAAAACATTTGAATGTCATGTATGTAGGAAAGCCTTCTGTAAAAGTTCTAACCTTAGACGACATGAGATGATTCACACTGGAGTGAAACCACATGGATGTCATCTTTGTGGAAAATCCTTCACTCATTGTTCTGACCTTAGAAAACATGAAAGAGTTCACACTGGAGAGAAATTATATGGATGTCATCTGTGTGGCAAAGCCTTCAGTAAAAGTTATAATCTTAGGCGACATGAGGTGATTCACACAGAGAGAAACCAAATGAATGTCATCTGTGTGGGAAGGCATTTGCTCATTGTTCTGACCTTAGAAAACATGAGAGAACTCACTTTGGGGAGAAACCATATGGATGCCACCTGTGTGGGAAGACTTTCAGTAAAACTTCTTACCTTAGACAACATGAGAGAACTCACAATGGAGAAAAACCATATGGATGTCATCTATGTGGGAAGGCCTTCACTCATTGTTCTCACCTTAGAAAACATGAGAGAACTCACACTGGAGAGAAGCCATATGAATGCCATCTATGTGGAAAAGCCTTCACTGAGTCTTCTGTCCTTAGACGACATGAGAGAACTCACACTGGAGAGAAGCCATATGAATGTCACCTGTGTTGGAAATCCTTCACTGATTCTTCTGTCCTTAAGCGACACGAAAGAACTCACACTGGAGAGAAACCATATGAATGTCACCTATGTGGGAAAGCCTTCAATCACTCTTCTGTCCTTAGACGACATGAAAGAACTCACACGGGTGAGAAACCATATGAATGCAATATATGTGGTAAAGCCTTCAATAGAAGTTATAACTTTAGATTGCATAAGAGAATTCACACTGGAGAGAAACCATATAAATGTTACCTATGTGGAAAAGCCTTCAGTAAATATTTTAACCTCAGACAACACGAGAGAACTCATGCTGTAAAGTTAATAAATGAAGATTCACCACCCATACCTTCAAAGTATAAACACTCTTGAGGACTCACAGTGAAGAAATACTGTGTTTATTTCAATGTATAAGAGCCTTTCTTCATCCTTATTAATTAACTAACATTAATTCACAGTAGATGGAATCCGTATATATGTCACCGTGTAACAAAACCTTTAGCAGTGGACTCATGGGAGAACAAACTGTAAATGGAATGAATGTGGAGGAATCTTCATCCTCAGCTGTAACTGTTAAGCAGATAAATCACATGTCAGAGAAATTCCAATATATATCTGTAATTAGTGTAGAAATACCTTCAGTTAGAAGTTATCTTTTAAATAAGTAAACCACAGAGGAGAGAAAACTCTAGACCTGTAATCGCTGTGCACGTGTCTCTAACTTAGCACCACTCTTGGCACGCATCTGAAGATTCAGTGTCAGGTAACTGCTAGTGGAAACGAACATGAAGAAGATGGAAGGCATTTGGAGTATCCCCTTCTAGAATGCCTGACATACATACACTAATTCATGTGATGACAAAAGTGCTGCCCCTCATAGTGGTGCATGAAACACCCAGAAAGCAGGGGGAGCAGAAGAAGCAGCCATGGTCTCCTGACCTTGCCCATATTGCCCTGTCAGCATCCGTGAATCCACAAATCCCCAACTGGGAGTGAGACCCAGGAGTCCCAGCCCCTACCATACGTGAACACAGGAGGCTGAGAGAGGGGAAGGTGGAGCTTCCTTCCACCAGGGTAACAAGAAGGCCTGGGCCTTGGTGCCCATTTGAACATGACTAGTACCCATGTTTCACAGGTGGCAAAATGGAGAACACAGATGTTTGTAATTAATTTATCCCATGTTTTTCTGGGATATACATATGGACTCAAAGGGATGGAAAACATACTCCACATAAATGGAAGTAATGAGAGCAGAGGTAGCCATGTTTACATCAGACAGGGACTAATTCAAAACTGAGTTCATCAGGATATGTAACATTTATAAATATGTCATACAATATAACACCCAGACTAAAGTGCAGAAAATACCTTATGGTGATCAAATAGAGGAAGCATTCCAAAATAAAGGGAGATAAGATGAAGGAAAGATTTCTATTTTATTGTATAAAAAATATAAGAAATGAATCAGTGCACGTGTTCATGTATGTCCATATGTGTATGTGCACATAATAAAACTACAGAATATAAAACAGTATGTGAAGTTACATGAAAAATTGGTCAATTGTATTTTACATGTATATGTCAAATAAAATGCATTAATTTTATTCAGTCCTCAGTGACATGGAGAGAAGAAAACCATATTCATCTTTTCACATGCATAAAAAAGTAATGTAGTGTAAAGTCCTGTTTAAAGCTGAGTGAAAACCCCACCTCCTGGTTGTGGATGAGAATAGCTTTAGGCAGGGGGTAGCTTATCGATTCCATGGATGTGAACTTGGGCCAACTTCAGGAGATGGTGAAGGGACAGAGAAAACCTGGCAAGCTGCAGTCCTTGGGGTCCCAAAGAGTTTTGACACAACTTGGCAACTAACAACAAAGCTTGCCAAACTATCAAAATATGAATACACCCTAATTTGAATCAGCAAAACGAACTCCACCTTGCCCAAAGCAGAGGAAAACTTGGACATCTGCAGATAAATCATTCTGCTTGGAAATGGCCACTAAGAATTCCTTATGAATCCCAGGAACATCAAGGCCTCATTTGGATGGATGTAGTGTGAGCAATTTAAGACACTGAGATTGATTGACTTTTTAAAAAGCAATTAGGAAATGAAACCCACCCATCATGTGTATAAAATGCATTCAATTTTCACTGTTACCGGTTTCTGAATCCTGCACTTAATAACAAGCAGGTTATCTGTGCAGTTTCTTTAATATGTTATCCATAAAGAATTGATGGCACAGCATATGAGACCCTGCTGTGCTGTCTCATTAAAACTACAAGGCATGTTCCCCTAAACCTGTTTGTGTCTGAATCTCAAGTCCTGCCCAGATTTACCCCCTATGTGGAGCCAGTTCACAAGTCACAGAAAGATAGTGTATCTTGAGATGGAAGAGGGCTCAGGGAAGGCCATGAGTAACTGAGCAGATGTGTTAGGCAAGATACAGGAGAGAGATTAGCAGGCCCTGGGAAAAAAGGACACTAGGGAGAGAGAAACACACCAACACCAACAGAGAGCAGGGAGACCACCTTCTCCCTACAAATTCATCGAAAGAACGTTTGAACGCTGAGCAAATTTCACAAAACAACTTCTGATCGCTAGCAGAGGACATCAGGCGCCCAGAAAAGCAGCCATTGTCTTCGAAGGGAGGTAAGACAAAATATAAAAGATAAAAAGGGAGTCAAAAGAGCTACGGACGGATTCCCCGTCCCGGGAAGGGAGTCAATAGAGGAAGTTTCCAATCACCAGGAAACCCTCGCACTGGCGGATTGGGGGAAGTTTTTGGCAATCTAACTGGGAGGGAAAATTAAAACAAGGCCCACACATTACGTGCCTAAAAGCAACTCCTAGCAGAAAAGTACCCCAGACGCCCGTACCCGCCAGCAACAAGCAGGGGCGGAACGGAGAGGAGCGGGCGGCATTGCTTAGGGTGAGGACCGGCCCGAAGACCCTGAGAGCAATCGGAGGGAGCTTTTTTAAAACTGTGGGATTGCAAGGGTCAAAATTAACCAGCCTGAACACACTGCTGGCGGTTCGCAAAACAAAGGGACTGAGAAACCAGAGAAGAGCTGGCCCATCCCCGCTGGAGGTAGGAGGCAGGGGGGAGGGGAAAAGGGCAAACTCAGCCCCTGAGAAGGCACCCCCTCCCACACTGCAAACAGGCCCCCGGTTCCTATCTGAAGACTTCTGAGACCCGACTGGGGGCGCGCGCTGGGGCATGGAGGGAAGAAGCGCACCGTACCCGGGGAGATTGCGCCCAAGCCTCTGGCTGCCTGGGCCGCACCCGGGGAGATTGCACCCAAGCCTCTGGCTGCCTGGGCCGATCCACGCGGAGGGAAAAGGCGTGCTGCACCCGGGCAGAGTACGCCCAAGCCCTGGCTGCCTGGGCCGCTCAGGCCGGGAAGGGCACAAAACAG
>JAJLRB010005263.1:0-32453 GCA_020976825.1 Odocoileus hemionus | reverse complement strand
AATCTGCCTGCCAGTGCAGGAGACACAGGTTTGATTCCTAGTCCAGGAAGATCCCACATGCTGCAGAGCAGCTAAGACCATGAACCTGTGTGCTAGAGCCTGGGAAACCACAACTACTGAGCCTATGGGGCCCCAACTACTGAAGCCCAGTACCTAGAAGCCTGTGCTCCACAAGAGAAGACACTGCAATGAGAAGTCCGCACACTGCAACTAGAGAGTGGCCCTCACTCACAACAACTAGGGAAAAACCCTCACAGCAATGAAGACTCAGCACAACCAAAAATAAATTTTAAAAAATAATATCAAGCAGTTTATTTCTAACATCAACACTAAGACTTAAATATAATTAAAAATAAAGCAAAATGAACAAAAAGCAACACGAACATAATGTTTTGCCCTTACCATAGCTATGAATGTTCAAAAACCTCAAAAAGGCCCTCACAAAGGAAAAAAACAGCCATAAATGATGATTCAAGCCTTTAATTTCCTGATAATATAATGGAAGTAGAAGATAATTAATGCAATTAACCAACATCAAAGGAAAAATAAACCTTGAGATAGCTGCACCTATAGTTATGCAACCCTGCTTCCCAAATGCTCCAGGACATTCCAAAATCATGAAAGGAGGTAACAGATAATGGGTTTCACTTTTACTTGGAATATATGAGATGCTGTGAGATTTAAATACAGAGTGCTCAGGAGTGTTTTAACTCTAAAAGGTGCTACATTCAATATTATAGTAATCCAAGTCTATGCCCCAACTAGTAACATTGAAGAAGCTGAAATTGAATGGTTCTATGAAGACCCTACAAGACCTTTTAGAATTAAACACCCGAAAAAGATGTCCTTTTCATTATAGGGGACTGGAATGCAAAAGTAGGAAGTCAAGAAACACCTGGAGTAACAGGGAAATTTGGTCTTGGAGTACAGAATGAAGCAGGGCAAAGGCTAATAGAGTTTTCACCAAGAGAACGCACTGGTCATAGCAAACACCCTCTTCCAACAACACAAGAGAAGACTCTACACATGGATGTCACCAGATGGTCAACACCAAAATCAGATTGATTATATTCTTTGCAGCCAAAGATGGAGAAGCTCTATACAGATAGCAAAAACAAGACCAGGAGCTGACTGTGGTTCAGATCATGAACTCCTTATTGCCAAATTCAGACTTAAATTGAAGAAAGTAGGGAAAACCACTAAACCATTCAGGTATGACCTAATCAAATCCCTTATAATAATACAGTGGAAGTGAGAAATAGATTTAAGGGACTAGATCTGATAGAGTGCCTGATGAACTATGGGCAGAGGTTTGTGACATTGTACAGGAGACAGGGATCAAGACCATCCCCAAGAAAAAGAAATGCAAAAAATCAAAATGGCAGTCTGAGGAGGCCTTACAAATAGCTGTGAAAAGAAGAGAAGCAAAAGGCAAAGGAGAAAAGGAAAGATATACCCATTTGAATGCAGAGTTCCAAAGAATAGCAAGTAGAGATAAGAAAGCCTTCCTCAGAGATCAATGCAAAGAAATAGAGGAAAACAATAGAATGGGAAAGACTAGAGGTCTCTTCAAGAAAATTAGAGATATCAAGGGAACATTTCATGCAAAGATGGGCTCAAAAAAGGACAGAAATGGTATGGACCTGACAGAAGCAGAAGATATTAAGAAGAGGTGGCAAGAATACACAGAAGAACTGTACAAAAAAGATCTTCATGACCCAGATAATCATGATGGTGTGATCACTCACCTAGAGCCAGACATCCCAGAATGTGAAGTCAAGTGGGCCTTAGGAAGCATCACTGTGAACAAAGCTAGTGAAGGTGATGGAATTCCAGTTGAGCTATTTCAAATCCTAAAAGATGATGCTGTGAAAGTGCTGCACTCAATATGTCAGCAAATTTGGAAAACTCAGCAGTGGCCACAGGACTGGAAAATGTCAGTTTTCATTCTAATCCCAAAGAAAGGCAATGCCAAAGAATGCTCAAACTACCGCACAATTGCATTCATCTCACACGCTAGTAAAGTAATGCTCAAAATTCTCCAAGCCAGGCTTCAGCAATACATGAACCGTGAACTTCCATATGTTCAAGCTGAACTTAGAAAAGGCAGAGGAACCAGAGATCAAATTGCCAACATCCGTTGGATCATGAAAAAGCAAGAGAGTTCCAGAAAAACATCTATTTCTGCTTTATTGACTATGCCAAAGCCTTGACTGTGTGAATCACAATAAACTGTGGAAAATTCTGAAAGAGATGGGAATACCAGAGCACCTGACCTGACTCTTGAGAAACCTATATGCAGGTCAGGAAGCAACAGTTAGAACTGGATATGGAACAACAGACTGGTTCCAAATAGGAAAAGGAGTATGTCAAGGCTGTATATTGTCACCCTGCTTATTTAACTTATATGCAGAGTACATCATACAAAACGCTGGGCTGGAAGAAGCACAAGCTGGAATCAAGATTGCTGGGAGAAATATCAATAACCTCAGATGTGCAGATGACACCACCCTTATGGCAGAAAGCAAAGAGAAACTGAAGAGCCTCTTGATTAAAGTGAAAGAGGAGAATGAAAATGTTCGCTTAAAGCTCAACATTCAGAAAACTAAGATCATGGCATCCGGTCCAAACAGTGGAAACAGTGGAAACCGACTTTTATTTTGGGGGGCTCCAAAATCACTGCAGATGTTGACTGCAGCCATGAAATTAAAAGACGCTTACACCTTGGAAGAAAAGCTATGACCAAACCTAGACAGCATATTAAAAAGCAGAGACATTACTTTGCCAACAAAGGTCCACCTAGTCAAGGCAATGGTTTTTCCAGTAGTCATGTATGGATGTGAGAGTTGGACTATAAAGAAAGCTGAGTGCAGAAGAATTGATGCTTTTGAACTGTGGTGTTGGAGAAGACTCTTGAGAGTCCCTTGGACTGCAAGGAGATCCAACCAGTCCATCCTAAAGGAGATCAGTCCTGGGTGTTCATTGGAAGGACTGATGTTGAAGCTGATACTCCAATACTTTGGCCACCTGATGCAAAGAGCTGACTCATTGGAAAAGACCCTGATGCTGGGAAAGATTGAAGGCAGGAGAAGAAGGGGATGACAGAGGATAAGACGGTTGGGTGGCATCACCGACTCAAGGGACATGAGTTTGGGTAGGCTCCGGGAGTTGGTGATGGACAGCGAAGCCTGGTGTGCTGTAGTTCATGGGGTCACAAAGAGTGGGACAAGATTGAGTGACTGAACTGAACTGAACAGTAAGGAAAACATAAAATAAAAATAAAATATGGAAAACTTATAACTCATGGTCTTATAATTCTTTATTCTGGAATCAACTTAAAAAATTTTTGGCCTGATGGATAGCATTAACAAGCTTTATAAAAGATGCTCACCCAAAGAAATGCAAATTATGTTAATAAAAAACCTACTTTAGATGTTTCCTTTTCATCACATGAAGCCAGATTGAAGAGCTAAGAAGAAAGTCCCATTTCTACATAATAGCCACTAATGGTAAAGTTTGCAAGTATTTGGGTAAATTTTGTTAAAAACATGGCTTGGCTAAGACAAGTTTAGGTTTATCACCTACATGCACAATTAGCAAAGGTTATGCAAAAGACTAAAGGACAGTTGTAGTTAGTTTGGGATGAGAAACTGGACAGGTAACTTATCACTCACTCGATAAAGGAGGGGTAATTAACAGTTTCCCTGGGTATCTCCATGTATACAGGAAGTATAAATGCTATTAAACTTGTTTGTTTTTCTCCTGTTAATCTGTCTTTTCATCCCAGCCAAGAACATAGAAGGGTAGAGGGAAAATTAATTTTTTCTCCCCGACAACAGAAACAATGAAAGAAAATGTGCAGTGCTATTCAAGTGCAAAATTCTTGGTCAGCCTCGCTGCTTCTTCAGCAGAGGGCACTCTGCAATGAAAAGTGGCCACCTTCCCACGATAGTACCCAAGACTACAGTTGAAGTGAAGTGAAGTGAAGTTTCCCACCTTCACTGGCTCCAAGGGCCGGGCTACGGTGGTCAGTGGTGGTGAATATACATCTATTCAGGGTTTGTCTGATGCTCAGCCTCCACCCACACTGTCTTCTTGATCTGTTCTAAGCAGCTATGTGTAGCAAAGTGATCAATCCTAGGAAAGCTGAGAAATTACTACAAATTGCTGAAAATATCAGTGCTCTGGCCTGCACACCCCTTACTTAAAAACTGATGGTTTCAGAGGGAAAACACCACAGAAATTCAACCTTCCTTTTTGCTCCAAGATAATGCTGGAAGTCAGATAGCCCTTCCTTCTACTTTCTCAGCACCATAATGGGATCATGGTTACCAAGTTCCAGGAGCCTTAGTTGCCTAAACAGGCATCTCAGGAAGCTGGGGGAAAGAAGTGCAGCTTAGCAGCTACCAGCACAGACGGCGGAGTCTGACCTGGGTCCTGCCACTTAGCTGTGTGTGAGCTCTGTCATCTGGTGCAAGTTACTCAACCATGCAATGCCCCAGGTCTCTAGTCTGAAATCAGTACACAGGTGTGAGAAATTAAAGGAGATAATGTATGTTCAGTGTTCAGCTTGTGACATAGTAAACACCCTGCATACTTCCATTAAATCATCATTAATAAGAGTAGTTTCTCTTTGTTAAAGCCATCTGCTTCTCATTATTTCATGACTCTCTAACTCTCAGAACACAATCACTTGTTTCAATATTTTAGACTCACAAAAATCAGTTATGGAAACAACTTAACAGTAAAGGCTCTAAAATAAGAATAAATGGTCCCCACTCCTCTCTGTCCCTACACTCCTCTCTGTCCCTACTTTATTGAGATAATATTGCTAAAATATAGCAGTAAAACTTGTATAGCTTATTGTTCTATAAATTCTCCCTGAATTATATATACACATACACACACATAATATACATCTTCTCTTCAACTTTTTAAAAAAACTTCTATCTGACATCTTTCACATCTTGCCGTGCCTCCTCCAGGGGATCTTCCTGACCCCAGGAACCAACCCAGGTCTCCTGCATTGCAGGCAGATTCTTTACCAACTGAGCCACCAGGGAAGCCCCCAGTTACCTACTCAGTTCAGTTCAGTCGCTCACTCGCATCCGACTCTCTGCGACCCCATGAACCACAGCACGCAAGGCCTCCCTGCCCATCACCAACTCCCGGAGTCCACCCAAACCCATGTCCATTGAATCAGTGATGCCACCCAACCATCTCATCCTCTGACGTCCCCTTCTCCTCCTGCCCTCAATCTTATTTTTCCCAATATAGTATTCTGAGCTGGACTATGATTTAACTGGTCCCGCATTAATGAATACTCAGGTTGCTCCTGTTTGTATTATAAATAATGCTGCAAAGAACCACCTCTCACATAAATCTTTGCATATGTATGTAAACATATCCATATAGTAAATTCCTAACAATGGTAATGCACAGTCAAAAATCATGTACTTTTTAAAAACATTTTCTCTATACTGCCAACTGGGCACACAAACAGGTTATTACTCTCATGCTTGCCAACCACTTAAGAGGATGACTACACATTCACTTTGTTAACACTCTTACTGAATTATTACTTGGGAAATACAAGTTGTGTCTCAAATTAAAATGCAAAGTTGAACAAGAGCAAGGACACTGCCTTTCCTGTCTTATCTATCCTTTTCCCCTCAACAAAGACAACAACTGACAGACTGTTTCACCCACAGGAGCCTTTTAGAGCAAGTGGATTTAGTTAGTGGTAACACTGGAGACATGAGAGGGGAGAGTGGGTTCTATGGGTCATCTAGGAAAATTCCATACTCATCACAAGCTTCCCTCCTGTTTTCTCACATTTTCCATCTATCCATGGGAGTATTATTTGCCAGCAGTTTCAGAGAACTGTTGTCACAAAGCTATGGTTTATAAATAAACCCCTTTTTCAAACTCAGAGTTCTAGTGTGCATTTTTTATGTCACTGTAGCGCACTAAGTCTTCAGGTGGTGGCACCTTAGTGGCTTCAGAAGTCTTACCAAGACTAAATTACTTCCCCCAAAATTTTAGATGGGGAAATTACTATCAATTAATGCAATTAAGATCAATCTGAAAGCTAGCATGGGGTAGCATTTGAATAGTTCAAACCCCAGTAATTCAGATTTGGCAAAAAGTTAAATGGAGCACCAAAAATAGGCCAGAGAACTGTCTATGGGTCTTACAGAACATTTCAGCAATACTGGGCATAGTACAGTACTGTTCCACCAATTACACAAGGTGGCAGCTAATGGTTTAGGGAGCTGCAGTATTTGGTGACAAGTTGCAGCACTTAAAATGCCAGCTATTAATTTTGTTGTCTATTATTTATTCTAAATATTAGTCATAGAGTGTCGACTGGACTTCAGGCTATTAAAAATCCCCTAGATAGTATAATTTCTGTGAAGGGAAATGTACCTATCAGTTTATCCTTTAATGACATTTGTCATTTCTGAATGATGGGAAGGGGTGAAATGTTTTGACTCTTATAAGAGCACGTATTTGTGCTCTCCCATTTTCTTCAGGTAGAAAATGCTGTAAGGCATTCTTCTTTGAGGCATTTTCATACAGAACCAATGACATTTAATACACATTAAAACCAAGGAATGGAAGTAAAGATTTCTGAGCACCTCCTATGTCCCTGACACCATCCCAAGCTTTGTGTATGTGTAATTTCATTTAACCCTTATGTATGTACTATGTTGTGTGTGTATTTTTTACATATATGGAAATGGACACAGAGACCTGATTAACTTGCTCAGGGATTCAAAGCTCGTTATCTGCCTCCAAAGCTTATGCTCTTTCTACTGTAGGGCTGCTTTGACTGCATCTGTCAAAACTTCAAGAAAATGTTTTCAGATAAGAGTCTAAGCAAAACAAAACAAAACAAAAAGACAGCATTTTCATCCCTGGGAATTTTTAGCATTGAAATGAGCCAGCTTTTCCAATCAAGAATGAATGATAAGGAATGATGAATGCATGCAAATGTCCGACTTATAAACAGAGGAACACTGTACATCATTAGTCAATTCTGGATTGCTTATACTAACAGCCAAGAGTGGACGTGTAGACAATCTGGAATAGATAAATTTTAAAAATTATATTTGACTTCAGACTGCATTTTTGGCCTATGAATTATTAAAAATAGTAAATTATCACTGCCTTATTATTATGTTATTTCCTAGACATCAGCTTCCAAAACATAAAACACCAAAACATTAAAGGTAAAGACAAAGAATTCCAAACCACAAAGCAGATAATTGAAGTTCGGACTATATGACTATAAAAATTGGTAGCATGTGAAAGATTTCACACTCTGGTGTGCTACACTCAGTTCTCTGACCCATGCTTCTTATAAACACAGACTCAATTTATCTTCTTCAGGCACTGGAATTACTTTATTCATAGATAAAATAACAAATCTATATATAACTTGCATGGCTTTTTTAAAGTTGCCCTATCAGGCTCTTAAACTTTTTACTTTTAAGTCTGTGTATAATAATAGAAAAACATCTTTAAAAATAATTTTAAGTAGAGATACAAACTACAGTGCCAATATGAGTACAATTAGCAATATTTTCTTCATTCCTAACTTATTCCTTTACAAATAGAAAGTGATTATTAACTCAGGTACTATTCATGCTAAGTTGCTTTAGTCATGTCTGACTCTTTTCGACCCAGTGAACTGTAGCCCACCAGGCTCCTCTGTCCACGGGATTCTCCAGGCAAGAATACTGGCATGGGTTGCCATGCCCTCCCCTCCAGGGGATCCTTCCAACTCAGGGAATGAACCTGGGTCTCTTATGTCTCCTGCATTGGCTGGCAGGTTCTTTACCACTGAGCCACCTGAGAAGCCCCAGGTACTATTAGTTACACAATTAAATGAAACAATAATTACATGTGGGCTAAGAGCTTTGAAAGAAAGAACATATTTGTTGAGTACTGTGGAGAAATTAACGAATAACACAGCATCAGTCAGGCTCTCCTGTCCCACTCTCTCACAGCCTCATACCTTATGTTCTGCAAACAATGATATTGCTAACCTTGGCAGCACTGCACCTGAGTGCCCACTTGGCCATGGTCCACTTTTGTCTATCCTAGCATATCAGTAGTCTTTGAAGACTCACTGCTGCTGCTGCCCAGAGAAAATAAACATGTCTGCAGTCCCCACAGCTCCTTGAGTCTTCTTCCATCTTCCCTGGCCACACCTGATCTATCTATCGTGGGGTCAGTGAACAGTGTCAGTGGCAAGACAATTGGTGTAGCCAGCAGGATACCTAGCAGGTAGGGGAACCTGAGGCAGGGAGGAAGCCAGTGGCCACCATGGAGCATGTGGTACCTGGTGGTTGCTGTCCTCTCAGTGTGGGTCCTGACGGAAGACTGGGAGGCGGTGAATGGGTCACCGGATAATATTGAAAAAGGCACCAAGGGTAGTGAGCTCTCACTTGCTGGACAAATCTGCTCATACTGCTGCTAACACCGTGAGGTGGGCAAACATGGGGAATGCTCTCCCTGATGCTGCGCAAGTGCACAGAGTATTGTAAAGACATTACAAGTGGTGAGCTTTTGGGGAAAAAAGCAGTGCGCGCTGCTGCTGACACCATGGGGTGGACTTCATTGACTGCCTTGAAGGAAAACATGGAGAATGCTCTCTGTGATGCTGCACCAGTACACGAACTGCAGAGATGGGCAGAGGAACTAGAGCAACAGATGCAGATGCTAGAACAAGAACTACATGGCCTTGGGGACCATGGTGTCTCAGACTGTGAGATTACAGAATGCTAGGTGACTCACGTAGGGTGCACCTAATCAAACACACAGCCTGATGAAATGGATCAATGCTGCCATCCGCACCATGCAGACCAACACAGGAGAGTTCCCAAATACCATGAGTAAATGACATACTTGTGTCGAGTTAACCCAGGTGGTGAGAGAATTGGGCATGAGACAGGCGATGTTTAACCTACCTGCCTGGAGCCCAGATGATAAGCCTTTTACCAGTGGTATGCGAGACACCGTTTTAACCAGTGCTCCATCTGCCTATTTTGGATCCCTACCTGCTATACTTACACCCTATGTGGGGCACCCCATCTGGCCAGCTTGAGAAACACAAAGGGGCAGCAGCAGCAGGCTAAAGGCATTAGAACTGTGAAAGCCCCAAAGCGGGGTTGAGCTGGTAAAGGCCCCATCTGGGTAACAGCAATACAAGTGTGGGCTGATTTGCTAGCAGCAGGTCTTGACAGAAACAAAATTGATAAGCAACCTAATGCTGTTCTCCTAGAGCTGTGGAAGCAATTGAGCCTGGAGCAGCAGTTTACTAAGTGTGGAAAGCGCCCGCAACATGAGGACTTTATGCCCACTGGAGATGTCTCTACAGATGTCCTGTTCTGTTTTGAATAGGGCTCAGACCAAGGTACCCACCCAGAGTCCAAGCAGGGACTGGAGGCCCCATGTGGAACATGTAATTCACTGGTCGCTGACCAATGTACAAAGAGTAATGGCCCTGGTTGACCCTGGTGCTGAATGCAGCCTGGTACATGGCAAACCAAAAAGTTTCCTGGCCGCAGTGCATATATCAACAGCCCAAAGCATTGAAGTAGAGGCTGTGTCTTTACCACTGGAAATTGGGCAGCTTCCTGTGCGAGTATACACTGTATATGTGTGCCCAATTCTGGAATATATTTTGGGGATAGATGTCTTGCAAGGTCTTGTGTTGCAGACCTCTGTGGGGGAATCCTGTCTCCAAGTGCACATTGTGAAGGCAGTTGTGAGGGGATATGCAGAGCATCCCCCACAGATGTTGCTGACACCCTGGAGGGCAGTGACTGTGAGACAATATCGTCTACTAGGTGGCCACAAAGAAATAGGCACCACCATTGCTGAGCTGGTGAAAGTGGAAATGTACGTCCTGCACAGAGCCTATTCAACTCCCCGTGTGGTCTATCCAGAAGCCCAATGTCTCTTGGCAGATGACTGCGGACTACAGGGAACTGGATAAAATGAGGCTGCCTGTGCATGCCACCATGCCATCCATCCACGACTTGATGGACCAGTTAACTACAGCACTGGGCACTTATCACTATGTGTTGGACTTAGCAAATGCTTTTTTTCTCCAACAGCTATAGCTGCTGAGAGTCAAGACCAGTTTGCATTCACTTGGGAAGGGTGTCAGTGGATGTTCCAAGTTCTTCCCCAAGGATATCTACATAGCCCAACAATCTGTCATGGGCTGGCTGCAGGAGACTTGGAAAAATGGAACTATCCTGCATCGATGAAACTGTTTCATTATATTGATGATGTGCTACTAACCTCTGATTCTTTTGCAGATGTAAAACAGTGTACTGTGAAGGCTGTGTCCCATGATGTAGACTGTACTGTAAAGGCTATGTACTATGATGCAGACAGTGAACTGTGAAGCCTATGCCCTCCTAATGAGGTAGTGGCTTGGCTACACCAGCACCTGCATCAAGCAGGGACAAAAACCATGTGGGCAATTGCCAAAGGGTGGGATCTTCCTATTTCTTGGAGAGAAATAGAAGATGCCTGCCATGATTGTTCCACATGTGCCTGGGAAGCTCTTCACCCCCGCAGGCTGGCAGCCACCGATGGACAGGTGGTGAGGGGGAGAATTCCTTTGACTCGGTGGCAAGTGAACTTTGTAGGGCCTCTGCCACTAGCAGAGAATGCCAGTTTCGCTTTAACAGCTATAGATACAGCTACAGGTTTGCTGTTTGCCTGGCCATGTAAGGCTGCTGACTATCGCTGTACACTTAAGGCGCTTGACTGTCTGACAGCCATGTATGGCCATTCCCTAATTATAGCGAGTGACCAGGGTACCCATTTCACCGGAAAAGAAGTCCAGCACTGGGCACAGAGGCTGGGAATTCAATGGGTATTTCATGTCCCTTATCACTCACATCAAACCTCAGGCAGGGGATCTGATTGAGCCATATAATGGTTTGTTAAAATAAGGCTTGCGGCTGTCTGTTGATTCCCCTCTCCTTGAGGGAGTGGACCCGACACACATGGGGGGTTTTTACAGGTTCTCAATGAAAAACCACACAGGGGTGGAATCAGCCTGGTGGAGGCTCTTCTGCATCATGCTGCTGCGCCAATACAACTGCAGGTGGTAACAACAGATATTCGCCTAAAGCCTGGCTATGGAACCCAAGGTAATATCCTGTTGCCAGCCCCAAAGGAGACTGCACAAAGACAGATGGTGGACTGGACTTGGCCACGGAAGATAAAAACACCCCACATGTGGTGGATAGCTTTCCTAGCCCCATGTGGGCAAGGGCTGCAACATGACTTTCAGGTTGTACCCTGGGTGACAAGCACCTGGTCCCCTCTTGTGCATGTCACCTGGCCAAGACCACAGGGAGCTGCCTCAGTGTTGAAAGGTGTATTTGTACTCTCCCTGAGGTCTCTCATGAGTTCTCCTCTTATGCTCTGTGTGGAGCCATAGGATGTGAGAAATCTATGATGTGCAATGCCTAACTGGAGACCCACTGCAAGAATGGTGGGCAGCCTGTCCAGTACCTGGCATTGGAGTTTGCTCTGTATTGGGTGTGTAGCCTGCACTCTAGTGGTTTGTTGTTGTAGCTTTCACTGTTGTTGTGGAATATGGGTACAAGCAGCAGCGGTGTGTGCCAGAAAGAAGCCACAGAGGGCCGAGCCTATGTAAACAGTGGGACAGAAGACCCTGAGGGGTGGGTTGTGGAGAAGCTAACTGAACACAGAGTCAGTCAGGCTCTCCTGTCCCATTCTCTCACGGCCTCATACCTTACGTTCTGTCAACAACGATATTGCTGACCTTGGTAGCACTGGGCCTGCGCACCCACTTGGCCATGGGCCACTTTTGTCTGTCCTAGCATATCAGTAGTCTTAGAAGACTCCCTGCGGCGGCTGCTGCTGCCCAGAGAGAATAAACATGTCTGCAGTGCCCACAGCTCTTCAAGTCTTCTTCCATCTTCCCCGATCACGCCTTATCTACCCTGGGTTCAGTGAACAGTGTGAGCGGCAAGACAAGTACTTACCATGAACACGGGATTCTGAAAGTACTTTATATCCATGATTTTCTCCAACTCAAGACAATTTCTGTGAGGAGAGCATTATTATCCGCCATTGCTGGAATGAGAAAGCCGAGTCCGCAAGAATCACCAGGTTCCAGTGATTATAACCAGCCACCTGGGTTCTATCTTCTAAACCACACAGCTGCTGCTTCTTAACTTCAGGAATCCTGAGAAGCACCAGCTGAGAGTGACAGAGGTGAGTTTCAGCCCCTAGTTCAAACCACTTCATATTTGGGGGACCTTTAGGAAGATGAGTCACCTGACTCTTCAGTCTCTCATCTGTAAAATGGGAAAAATAATGAATTTAAAAATTAGGGTGGAATGAAAAAGATTTATATATATAAATATATTAAAAATATATATTGGAATCACTTTGCTGTACACAGGAAACTAACACAATATTGTAAATCAACTATATTTCAATGAAAAACATTTTTTTAACTTAGGGAGGATGCAAAGGTTAAATGATTAAGTGCCTACTACATGCTGATTAATATTATTAATTTCCAGAAATGTACAGTACAAATACAAAAATAATTTACCAAAATGGAGCAGGGGCCATCCTATGAAGGAATAAATGTAGGAACACAAGGAATCAGTACAGTTCTGTTAATCGAGACTGTAAGCCTTCCAGAAGCCAAAACAACATACCATACCACTCTCTTTCACCCAGAACAGATCCTATATCAGTTTCTTAGTGAAAACAGGGTTTTCAGAGTGGAGGAATTCAACTGGGGCCTTAAGTAGAGGAAACTATGGCAAATAGCAGAGTCCATAAAATGAGAGTCACAGAAAAGCCTGAAGTAAATATCAAAGGTTGTTCCTTGTAGCAATCCTAACTGAAAGATAAAGGCCTAACACAAACTGTAATTCTGAGGCAGCAGTTGAACACAGAACTAAGCTAATGCCGCTAAGGTGTTTTGAATCTGTGAGCACTGCAGTCAATATCAATGTGCTCAGTCTCATCTGACTCTGCGACCCCATGGACTGTAGCCAGCCAGGCTCCTCTGTCCACGGGATTTTCTAGGCAAGAATACTGGAGTGGCTTGTCATTTCCTTCTCCAGGGGATCTTCCAAAACCAGAGATCAACCAGTCTCTAGCATCTCCTGAAATGGCAGGCAGGTTCTTTACCACTATGCTACCTGGGTGATTCTTGTTTTTCAGTCACTCAGTTGTGACTTTTTGCGACCCCATGGAGTGCAGCACATCAGGCTTCCCTGTCCTTTACCATCTCCTGGAGCTTACTCAAACTCATGTCCATCAAGCAGGTGATGCCATCCAACCATCTCATCCTCTGTTTTCCCCTTCTCCACTTGCCTTCAATCTTTCCCAGCATCAAGGTCTTTTCCAATGGGTTAACTCTTCGAATCAGGTAGCCAAAGTATTGGAACTTCAGCTCAGCATAAGTCCTTCCAAAGAATATTCAGGACTGATTTCCTTTAGGATTGACTGGTTTGATTTCCTCGAAGTCCAAGAAACTATTAAGAGTGTTCTCCAACACCACAGCTAAAAAGCATCAATTCTTCGGCACTCAGCCTTCTTGTGAGTCCAAGTCTCACATTCATACTTGACTACTGGAAAAACTATAGGTTTGACTAGATGGACCTTTGTTGGCAAAGTAATGTCTCTGCTTTTTAATATGCTGTCTAGGTTTTTCATAGCTTTTCTTTTAATTTTAGGGATTCAGTCAATATCTGCAGTAATTTTGGAACCCAAGAATACAAAGTCAGTCACTGTTTTCATTGTTTCCTCATCTATTTGCTATGAAGTGATGGAAACAGATGCCATGATCTTCTTTTTTTGAATGTTGGGTTTTAAGCCAGATTTTTCAATCTCCTCTTTCCCCTTCATCAAGATGCTCTTTAGTTCCTCTTTGCTTTATGCCATAAGGGTGGTGTCATCTGCATATCTGAGGTTACTGATGTTTCTCCTGGCAATCTTGATTCCAGCTTGTGCTTCATCCAGCCCAGCATTTTGCATGATGTACTCTTGCATATAAGTTAAATAAGCAGGGTGACATATACAGCCTTGATGTACTCCCTTCACAATTTGGAACCAGCCTGCTGTTCCATGTCCGGTTCTAACTGTTGCTTCTAGACCTGCATACAGGTTTTGCAGGAGGCAGGTCAGGTGGTCTGGTATTCCCATCTCTTTCAGAATTTTCCACAGTTTGTTGTGATCCACACAGTCAAAGGCTTTAGCATAGTCAATGAAATAGATGCTTTTCTGGAATTCTCTTGCTTTTCTATAACCCAACAGATATTGGAAATTTGATATCTGCTTCCTCTGCCTTTTCTAAATCCAGCTTGGACATCTGGAAGTTCTTGTTCATGTCCTGTTGAAGCCTAGCTTGGAGAATTTTGAACATTACTTTGTTAGTGTGTGAAATGAGAGCAATTGTGCACCTCCTGCATTGGTAGGTGGATTCTTTGCCATTGACCCCCAGGGAATTCCAAATCACCTCGAGGATTTGCTAAAACTCAGATTTCAGAGCTCCACACGCAACGTTTCTGACTCAGTTGTCTCCAGTGGGGCTATAGGATTTGCATTTTAACAAGTCCTGGGGGAGGAAGATCCCCTGGAGAAGGAAATGGCAACTGACTCCAGTATTCTTGCCTATGAAATCCCATGGACAGAGATGCCTGGCAGGCTACAGTCCATGGGGTCACAAAAGTCTTGGAAATGACTAGGTGACTAAACAACAATAACGAGGTGATTTGGATGTTTGCTCATGTGTGACACGAGTGTGTAAGACCTGCAATATCTCTGAGAAGTGGTAGGAGCGTGTGTGCTTCAGTCATGTCTGACTCTGTGCAACCCTATGGACTGTAGCCCATGACTCGTAGCAGCAGTAAATTATAATTTCAGCACCTGTAATTCTGGCCATCTCCCTAGACAAAGAAAATTGCCCTAAAGAAGACTCTGGTTCTAAGAAATAGGGCCGCCCATTTTGCCTACCAAGATGTTAGCCACAAAATACACGTCTCTAAGTTTACTGGTCAAAGGAGCCTGCCAAGTGCACTTATGATAGTAATCACTTTCCGATTAGAATGTTTGCCAATGATAATGATTTTTTCTATTACAGTTAAAATTCAGTCCTTCTTCCCTACACCGTAAGTGTGGAGTCACTTTCTTCCAAAGACCACAGTATAGAAAGGGGTAGAAAGAGCAACTTTACAATGAGGAAACAAAAATGGCATTTTACCTCTGTGGTCTTCTCCCCAAGGATACACAACCTCAGTCTATCCCTAAGATAAATGTCAAACACATCCCAAGTAAGGGACATTCTACAAAACACCTGAATAGTATTCCTCAAAACTGTCAAAGTCATGAAAGACAAGAAAAGTTTGAGAACCTATCATAGTCTAGAGGAGATATGACAACACAATGTAATGTGATAAACCTGGGTGGGATCTAGGAACAGAAAAAGGATATCAGATAAAGAAGAGCAAATGAATCTGAATAAAGAATGGACTTCAGTTAATACTAATATATGAATACTGGTTCACCCATTGTGAGCAAAGTACCACACCAAGGTAAGCTGTTACAAAAGGGAAAACTGGTGTGGAATATTTGAGAACCCTTTGTACTATCATAATAATTTTTATGAAATCTGAAACTATTCAAAAATTAAAAGTTCATTTAAAATTCCAATCTTTCTTCTTGATAATAAGCAGATATCCGGACCATTTTCACATCAAGTTTTCTAATTAATAATGGAAATAGAATCCTCTTCTGTGCTTGTGTGCATTAGTCACTAAGCCATGTGCAACTCTTTTCCACCCCACGGACTATAGCCGGCCAGGTTTCTGTCCATGGAATTCTCCAGGCAAAAACCTGGAGTGGATAGCCATTCCTTTCTCCAGGGAATCATCCCGACCTAGAGATCAAACTAGGGTCTCCTGCATTGCACGCGGACTCTTTACCATCAGAGGCTCCAGGGAAGCCACGCCCCACTCCCCCCATAACTTCCGTGCGTCCCCCACCCCCACCCAACCACTGCATGCTCCCCGCTCCTGTCCTGCACGCCTCGCAAACCAACCACACACTCCTGCAAAGTTAATCAATCTGGTCCCTTCAGCCAATGGCAAATGGGTGATAGATAGGACTTCATTTGTTCAAATGAAATGAACAAAAGCAGGCTCAATTAGGGGTGGCATGGCCAATGACTGTGGGGTCGCCCCTGTAAAGAGGGTCAGGCATCCCCACGCTGTTCTTTACTCCTCCCAGCCCAACCATTCCCGTTCCTGTTTCGGCAGAGCGCTGGCTGCAGTCTGCGAGGAAAGAAGATGGCGGCAGCTGACGGCGATGACTCGCTCAACCCCATCTCGATCCTCATAGACGAGCTCCAGAACGACGATATTCAGCTTCGCATCGACAGCATCAAGAAGCTGCCCATCATCGCCTTGGCCCTTGGAGTCGAAAAGACCCGCAATGAGCTTCTGCCCTTCATTATAGACATCGTGTACGATGAGGACGAGGTCCTCTTTGCCCTGGCGGAGGAGCTGGGCACCTTCACGCCTCTGGTCGGAGGTCCCGAGTATGCTCACTGCCTGCTGCCACCCCTAGAGTTGCTGGCCATGGTGGATGAGGCCATAGTGCGGGACAAGGCGGTGGACTCCCTGCGGGCCATCTCGCATGAGCACTCACCCTCCCATCTCGAGGACCACTTTGTGCCACTTGTGAAGCGACTGGGGGGTGGTGAGTTGGTCACCTCCCGCATCTCAGCCTGCCGCCTTTTCTCCGTCTGCTACCCTGGCGTGTCCATTGCTGTCAAGGCGGAACTTCGAAAGTGCTTTCGGGACCTGTGCTCAGATGACGACCTCTTGGTGCGGTGTGCAGCAGCCTCCAACCTGGGGGATTTCACCAAGGTGCTTGAGATGGACCACATCAAGAGTGAGGTCATCCCCATATTCTCCAACCTGGCCTGTGACGAGCAGGATTCAGTGCGGCTGCTAATGGTGGAAGTGTTCGTGAACATCGCCCAGCTCCTGCCCCAGGAGGCCCTGGAGGCCCTGGTGATGATCACTCTGTGCCAGGCTGCTGAGGACACATCCTGGCGCGTCCGTTACATGGTGGCCAACAAGTTCACAGAGCTCCAGACAGCAGTGGGGCCTGAGGTCACCAAGACGGACCTGGTCCCTGCCTTCCAGAACCTGATCAAAGACTGTGAGCCCGAGGTGAGGGCCGCCGCCTCCCTCAAGCTCAAAGAATTCTGTGAAAATCTCTCCGCTGACTATCGGGAGAATGTGATCCTGACCGAGATCTTGCCTTGCAGCAAGGAGCTGGTCTCGGACACCAACCAGCATGTCAGGTCAGCCCTGGCCTCCGTCATCATGGGCCTCTCCCACATCCTGGCCAAAGATAACACCATCAAGCACCTCATGCCCGTCTTCCTGGCTCTGCTGAAGGATGAGTGCCCAGATGTGCGGCTGAACATCATCTCCAACCTCGATTGCGTGAAAGAGGTGATCGGCATCCAGCAGCTGTCCCAGTTCCTGCTCCCCAGCATCATGGAGCTTGCGGGGGATGCCAAGTGGCGGGTGCGTCTGGCCATCGTTGAGTACATGCCTCTGCTGGCTGGACAGTTTGGGCTGGAGTTCTTTGATGCTCAGTTCCACTCCTTGTGCATGTCCTGGCTTGTGGATCATGTCTATGCCATCCGCGAGGCGGCCACCAACAACCTGAAGAAGCTGGTGGAGCAGTTTGGGAAGGAGTGGGCCCTTGCCACTGTCATCCCCAGGGTCCTGACCCTGTCTGAGGAACCCAATTACCTGCACCGCATGACTGTGCTCTTCTGCATCAGTGTGCTGTCTAAGGTCTGTGGGCAGGACATCACCACCAAGCACATGCTGCCCACAGTGCTGTGTATGGCTGAGGACCCTGTTGCCAATGTCCGCTTCAACGTGGCCAAGTCCCTACAGAAGATCGGGTCCATCCTGGACAACAGCACGCTGCAGACCAAGGTCAAGCCCATCCTGGAGAAGCTGACCCAGGACCAGGACATGGATGTCAAGTACTTCGCCCAGGAGGCTCTGACTGTCCTGTCTCTCGCCTGATGCTGGAAGAGGAGCCAGCGCCAGCCTCTGGTATTCACCCTCCCCTCTCCCCCGAGTCCCTCCCTTGGGGGGACAGTGCCCTGGGCTCTCACTCCCTGTGCATGGTCTGATCCCAGGCCCCTCCCCCAGCACAGTTCCTGGCCCCAGCCTGGGAATCCAACTTCTCACCGTCCACTCCCACGGGGTTGGGGGTGCCCGAGGTGGGACAGGGCAGAGACCTTAGGAGCAAGGGTTGTTCCTGCTGCGCTGGGGGTAGATGCGGGCATCTCAGGTTGCAGGCTTCTGCTGCTATAACGGGGACCCCTGCCCCATCGATTTCTCCACCTCTCTTCCTCCCCCTCAGTTGGTTGTTTGTGTCAGTTGTGCCATTTTTATTTTATTCCTTTTACCCCCTTTTCACAGAGAAATAAAGGTCTAGAAATTTTTAAAAAACAATGAAAATAGATTCATGGGAAAATACATGTTTCCGCCAAAAAAAAAGGTAGCTCTTTCTACAAATCACAAGGATTCTTACTGTTTTAACACCTTCCAGTCTTCGTAATTTGCATCATTATTGTCCGAAAAAATAAGTGAAAAGATTGTCATGTTTTCATATTTTTCTCCCTTCTCTTTAGCTGGACATGAATATTCACCTTTTTCCTATTTGAGTTATTGCCTCTTTTCCGACATCAGCTTAAGTGAATAATATTGTAAGCCTCAATTAATTGTATCTTGAATCTGCAGATTCAATTTCCTTATCCTGGACCCTTTTATTTAATGAACCTAAATAATTCTATTAAACATGAGGCATTCAGCTTCCCTCTAATTATCTGGAGAACTCTGGGAGAGAACTGGGGCCACTTTGTTCCAGCTAACCTTAGACTGAGGTGGAAAGTCATCCTCCAGCTCTTTTTGATACTTTGTGGAAGCAGCTATAAAAGGGAACCAAACACCCAAGAATTTCACAAACATTTGGCAAAGTAAAATGTGAGTGGGGAATTCTATAGAGTCTATTAAATAAGAATCAAAAATAGAAGCCTTTTCTGCAGTGCTTGGCTCCAAATTAATTAATCTTTTTTCCCCTGCACCATGGAGCTGAAGGGAATTTAGTTCCTGGACCAGGGGTCGAACTGCCGCCCTCAGCAATGAAAGCTCAAAGTCTTATCCACTGGACTGCTGGGGAATTCCTCCAAATTAATATTTTTTAAAAAAAGATTCATGTAAGAAGTGTGTTGTAAAATTATGTTACGAAGCTGATTTAAAGCAGGGAAATACCACTCTAAAGTATAAATTGAAGATTTTTAACATGGCATAACTGGTAAAAAGTAAAAAAAAAAAAAAAGGACCAGCTTAGGTGGTTTAGGCCAGAAGAGACAGAACTAGACCCATCAAATTAAACCAGTTGCTTCCTCTTACCCACAAAAAGACATTACTAAGTAAGATTCAGAAGTTCAGGTCTTTATGGAGAGTAGCATAACTTTAGAGTTCTGGTAAGGTCTCTGAGTAGCTAAGCAGATGAACACATTTTTAAAATTATACTCCAGTTGGAAAGACTATCAGACTGATTTAGGAGACCTGGCTCTACCACTGGTAATGGTAGCTCAGCTGGTAAAGAATCCACCTGGAATGCAGGAGCCCTCATTTTGATTCCTGGGTCTGGAAGATTCCCCTGGAGAAGGGATAGGCTACCCACTCTAGTATTCTTGGGATTCCTTGGTGGCTCAGACGGTAAAGAATCTGCCTGAAATTTGAGAGACCTGGGATCAATCCCTGGGTTGGGCAGATACCCTCGAGAAGGAAATGGATACCCTCTCCAGTATTCTTGCCTATGAAATCCCATGGACAGAGAGGCCTGGCAGGCTACAGTCCATGGGGTCACAAAAGTCTTGGAGATGACTAGGTGACTAAACAACAATAACGAGGTGATTTGGATGTTTGCTCACGTGTGACACGAGTGTGTAAGACCTGCAATATCTCTGAGAAGTGGTAGGAGCGTGTGTGCTTCAGTCATGTCTGACTCTGTGCAACCCTATGGACTGTAGCCCACCACTCGTAGCAGCGGTAAATTAAAATTTCAGCGCCTGTAATTCTGGCCATCTCCCTAGACAAAGAAAATTGCCCTAAAGAAGACTCTGGTTCTAAGAAATAGGGCCGCCCATTTTGCCTACCAAGATGTTAGCCACAAAATACACGTCTCTAAGTTTACTGGTCAAAGGAGCCTGCCAAGTGCACTTATGATAGTAATCACTTTCCGATTAGAATGTTTGCCAATGATAATGATTTTTTTCTATTACAGTTAAAATTCAGTCCTTCTTCCCTACACCGTAAGTGTGGAGTCACTTTCTTCCAAAGACCACAGTATAGAAAGGGGTAGAAAGAGCAACTTTACAATGAGGAAACAAAAATGGCATTTTACCTCTGTGGTCTTCTCCCCAAGGATACACAACCTCAGTCTATCCCTAAGATAAATGTCAAACACATCCCAAGTAAGGGACATTCTACAAAACACCTGAATAGTATTCCTCAAAACTGTCAAAGTCATGAAAGACAAGAAAAGTTTGAGAACCTATCATAGTCTAGAGGAGATATGACAACACAATGTAATGTGATAAACCTGGGTGGGATCTAGGAACAGAAAAAGGATATCAGATAAAGAAGAGCAAATGAATCTGAATAAAGAATGGACTTCAGTTAATACTAATATATGAATACTGGTTCACCCATTGTGAGCAAAGTACCACACCAAGGTAAGCTGTTACCAAAGGGAAAACTGGTGTGGAATATTTGAGAACCCTTTGTACTATCATAATAATTTTTATGAAATCTGAAACTATTCAAAAATTAAAAGTTCATTTAAAATTCCAATCTTTCTTCTTGATAATAAGCAGATATCCGGACCATTTTCACATCAAGTTTTCTAATTAATAATGGAAATAGAATCCTCTTCTCCTATGCATCTGTGCATTTAGTCACTAAGTCGGGATCAACTCTGCCACCTTATGGACTGTGCCTGACACCCCAGAGGCCAGGCTCCTCTGTCCATGGAATTCTCTAGGCAAGAATACTGGAGTGGATAGCCATTCAATTCTCCAGGGGATCATCCTGACCTAGCGATGAAACCACGGTCTCCTGCAATGCAGGCGGACTCTTTACTATAGAGGCTCCAGGAAAGCCCCGCCCCACTCCCCCACAACCTCTGTGCGTCCCCAACCCCCACCCCACCATTGCGTGCTCCCCCCTCCCGTCCTGCACTCCTCCCAACTCCGCCCCAGGCTCCTGCAAAGTTAATCTGGTCCCTTCCACCAATGGCAAATGGGTGGTAGGTGGGACTTGGTTTGTTTGGACAAATGAAACGAAACGCAGGCTCAGCACAGCGTAGCGTGGCCAATGACTGTGGGGTCGCCCCTGTAAAGAGGGTCAGACATCCCCACGCCGTTCTTTACTCCTCCCAGCCCAACCATTCCCGTTCCTGTTTCGGCAGAGCGCTGGCTGCAGTCTGCGAGGAAAGAAGATGGCGGCAGCTGACGGCGATGACTCGCTCAACCCCATCTCGATCCTCATAGACGAGCTCCAGAACGACGATATTCAGCTTCGCATCGACAGCATCAAGAAGCTGCCCATCATCGCCTTGGCCCTTGGAGTCGAAAAGACCCGCAATGAGCTTCTGCCCTTCATTATAGACATCGTGTACGATGAGGACGAGGTCCTCTTTGCCCTGGCGGAGGAGCTGGGCACCTTCACGCCTCTGGTCGGAGGTCCCGAGTATGCTCACTGCCTGCTGCCACCCCTAGAGTTGCTGGCCATGGTGGATGAGGCCATAGTGCGGGACAAGGCGGTGGACTCCCTGCGGGCCATCTCGCATGAGCACTCACCCTCCCATCTCGAGGACCACTTTGTGCCACTTGTGAAGCGACTGGGGGGTGGTGAGTTGGTCACCTCCCGCATCTCAGCCTGCCGCCTTTTTCTCCGTCTGCTACCCTGGCGTGTCCATTGCTGTCAAGGCGGAACTTCGAAAGTGCTTTCGGGACCTGTGCTCAGATGACGACCTCTTGGTGCGGTGTGCAGCAGCCTCCAACCTGGGGGATTTCACCAAGGTGCTTGAGATGGACCACATCAAGAGTGAGGTCATCCCCATATTCTCCAACCTGGCCTGTGACGAGCAGGATTCAGTGCGGCTGCTAATGGTGGAAGTGTTCGTGAACATCGCCCAGCTCCTGCCCCAGGAGGCCCTGGAGGCCCTGGTGATGATCACTCTGTGCCAGGCTGCTGAGGACACATCCTGGCGCGTCCGTTACATGGTGGCCAACAAGTTCACAGAGCTCCAGACAGCAGTGGGGCCTGAGGTCACCAAGACGGACCTGGTCCCTGCCTTCCAGAACCTGATCAAAGACTGTGAGCCCGAGGTGAGGGCCGCCGCCTCCCTCAAGCTCAAAGAATTCTGTGAAAATCTCTCCGCTGACTATCGGGAGAATGTGATCCTGACCGAGATCTTGCCTTGCAGCAAGGAGCTGGTCTCGGACACCAACCAGCATGTCAGGTCAGCCCTGGCCTCCGTCATCATGGGCCTCTCCCACATCCTGGCCAAAGATAACACCATCAAGCACCTCATGCCCGTCTTCCTGGCTCTGCTGAAGGATGAGTGCCCAGATGTGCGGCTGAACATCATCTCCAACCTCGATTGCGTGAAAGAGGTGATCGGCATCCAGCAGCTGTCCCAGTTCCTGCTCCCCAGCATCATGGAGCTTGCGGGGGATGCCAAGTGGCGGGTGCGTCTGGCCATCGTTGAGTACATGCCTCTGCTGGCTGGACAGTTTGGGCTGGAGTTCTTTGATGCTCAGTTCCACTCCTTGTGCATGTCCTGGCTTGTGGATCATGTCTATGCCATCCGCGAGGCGGCCACCAACAACCTGAAGAAGCTGGTGGAGCAGTTTGGGAAGGAGTGGGCCCTTGCCACTGTCATCCCCAGGGTCCTGACCCTGTCTGAGGAACCCAATTACCTGCACCGCATGACTGTGCTCTTCTGCATCAGTGTGCTGTCTAAGGTCTGTGGGCAGGACATCACCACCAAGCACATGCTGCCCACAGTGCTGTGTATGGCTGAGGACCCTGTTGCCAATGTCCGCTTCAACGTGGCCAAGTCCCTACAGAAGATCGGGTCCATCCTGGACAACAGCACGCTGCAGACCAAGGTCAAGCCCATCCTGGAGAAGCTGACCCAGGACCAGGACATGGATGTCAAGTACTTCGCCCAGGAGGCTCTGACTGTCCTGTCTCTCGCCTGATGCTGGAAGAGGAGCCAGCGCCAGCCTCTGGTATTCACCCTCCCCTCTCCCCCGAGTCCCTCCCTTGGGGGGACAGTGCCCTGGGCTCTCACTCCCTGTGCATGGTCTGATCCCAGGCCCCTCCCCCAGCACAGTTCCTGGCCCCAGCCTGGGAATCCAACTTCTCACCGTCCACTCCCACGGGGTTGGGGGTGCCCGAGGTGGGACAGGGCAGAGACCTTAGGAGCAAGGGTTGTTCCTGCTGCGCTGGGGGTAGATGCGGGCATCTCAGGTTGCAGGCTTCTGCTGCTATAACGGGGACCCCTGCCCCATCGATTTCTCCACCTCTCTTCCTTCCCCCTCGGTTGGTTGTTTGTGTCAGTTGTGCCATTTTTATTTTATTCCTTTTACCCCCTTTTCACAGAGAAATAAAGGTCTAGAAATTTTTAAAAAACAATGAAAATAGATTCATGGGAAAAATACGTTTCCGCCAAAAAAAAAGGTAGCTCTTTCTACAAATCACAAGGATTCTTACTGTTTTAACACCTTCCAATCTTCGTAATTTGCATCATTATTGTCCTAAAAAATAAGTGAAAAGATTGTCATGTTTTCATATTTTTCTCCCTTCTCTTTAGCTGGACATGAATATTCACCTTTTTTCCTATTTGAGTTATTGCCTCTTTTCCCACATCAGCTTAAGTGAATAATATTGTAAGCCTCAATTAATTGTATCTTGAATCTGCAGATTCAATTTCCTTATCCTGGACCCTTTTATTTAATGAACCTAAATAATTCTATTAAACATGAGGCATTCAGCTTCCCTCTAATTATCTGGAGAACTCTGGGAGAGAACTGGGGCCACTTTGTTCCAGCTAACCTTAGACTGAGGTGGAAAGTCATCCTCCAGCTCTTTTTGATACTTTGTGGAAGCAGCTATAAAAGGGAACCAAACACCCAAGAATTTCACAAACATTTGGCAAAGTAAAATGTGAGTGGGGAATTCTATAGAGTCTATTAAATAAGAATCAAAAATAGAAGCCTTTTCTGCAGTGCTTGGCTCCAAATTAATTAATCTTTTTCCCCCTGCACCATGGAGCTGAAGGGAATTTAGTTCCTGGACCAGGGGTCGAACTGCCACCCTCAGCAATGAAAGCTCAAAGTCTTATCCACTGGACTGCTGGGGAATTCCTCCAAATTAATATTTTTTTAAAAAAGATTCATGTAAGAAGTGTGTTGTAAAATTATGTTACGAAGCTGATTTAAAGCAGGGAAATACCACTCTTAAGTATAAATTGAAGATTTTTAACATGGCATAACTGGTAAAAAGTAAAAAAAAAAAAAAAAGGACCAGCTTAGGTGGTTTAGGCCAGAAGAGACAGAACTAGACCCATCAAATTAAACCAGTTGCTTCCTCTTACCCACAAAAAGACATTACTAAGTAAGATTCAGAAGTTCAGGTCTTTATGGAGAGTAGCATAACTTTAGAGTTCTGGTAAGGTCTCTGAGTAGCTAAGCAGATGAACACATTTTTAAAATTATACTCCAGTTGGAAAGACTATCAGACTGATTTAGGAGACCTGGCTCTACCACTGGTAATGGTAGCTCAGCTGGTAAAGAATCCACCTGGAATGCAGGAGCCCTCATTTTGATTCCTGGGTCTGGAAGATTCCCCTGGAGAAGGGATAGGCTACCCACTCTAGTATTCTTGGGATTCCTTGGTGGCTCAGACGGTAAAGAATCTGCCTGAAATTTGAGAGACCTGGGATCAATCCCTGGGTTGGGCAGATACCCTCGAGAAGGAAATGGATACCCTCTCCAGTATTCTTGCCTATGAAATCCCATGGACAGAGAGGCCTGGCAGGCTACAGTCCATGGGGTCACAAAAGTCTTGGAGATGACTAGGTGACTAAACAACAATAACGAGGTGATTTGGATGTTTGCTCACGTGTGACACGAGTGTGTAAGACCTGCAATATCTCTGAGAAGTGGTAGGAGCGTGTGTGCTTCAGTCATGTCTGACTCTGTGCAACCCTATGGACTGTAGCCCACCACTCGTAGCAGCGGTAAATTAAAATTTCAGCGCCTGTAATTCTGGCCATCTCCCTAGACAAAGAAAATTGCCCTAAAGAAGACTCTGGTTCTAAGAAATAGGGCCGCCCATTTTGCCTACCAAGATGTTAGCCACAAAATACACGTCTCTAAGTTTACTGGTCAAAGGAGCCTGCCAAATGCACTTATGATAGTAATCACTTTCCGATTAGAATGTTTGCCAATGATAATGATTTTTTCTATTACAGTTAAAATTCAGTCCTTCTTCCCTACACCGTAAGTGTGGAGTCACTTTCTTCCAAAGACCACAGTATAGAAAGGGGTAGAAAGAGCAACTTTACAATGAGGAAACAAAAATGGCATTTTACCTCTGTGGTCTTCTCCCCAAGGATACACAACCTCAGTCTATCCCTAAGATAAATGTCAAACACATCCCAAGTAAGGGACATTCTACAAAACACCTGAATAGTATTCCTCAAAACTGTCAAAGTCATGAAAGACAAGAAAAGTTTGAGAACCTATCATAGTCTAGAGGAGATATGACAACACAATGTAATGTGATAAACCTGGGTGGGATCTAGGAACAGAAAAAGGATATCAGATAAAGAAGAGCAAATGAATCTGAATAAAGAATGGACTTCAGTTAATACTAATATATGAATACTGGTTCACCCATTGTGAGCAAAGTACCACACCAAGGTAAGCTGTTACAAAAGGGAAAACTGGTGTGGAATATTTGAGAACCCTTTGTACTATCATAATAATTTTTATGAAATCTGAAACTATTCAAAAATTAAAAGTTCATTTAAAATTCCAATCTTTCTTCTTGATAATAAGCAGATATCCGGACCATTTTCACATCAAGTTTTCTAATTAATAATGGAAATAGAATCCTCTTCTCCTATGCGTCTGTGCATTTAGTCACTAAGTCGGGATCAACTCTGCCACCTTATGGACTGTGCCTGACACCCCAGAGGCCAGGCTCCTCTGTCCATGGAATTCTCTAGGCAAGAATACTGGAGTGGATAGCCATTCAATTCTCCAGGGGATCATCCTGACCTAGCGATGAAACCACGGTCTCCTGCAATGCAGGCGGACTCTTTACTATAGAGGCTCCAGGAAAGCCCCGCCCCACTCCCCCACAACCTCTGTGCGTCCCCAACCCCCACCCCACCATTGCGTGCTCCCCCCTCCCGTCCTGCACTCCTCCCAACTCCGCCCCAGGCTCCTGCAAAGTTAATCTGGTCCCTTCCACCAATGGCAAATGGGTGGTAGGTGGGACTTGGTTTGTTTGGACAAATGAAACGAAACGCAGGCTCAGCACAGCGTAGCGTGGCCAATGACTGTGGGGTCGCCCCTGTAAAGAGGGTCAGACATCCCCACGCGTTCTTTACTCCTCCCAGCCCAGCCATTCCCGTTCCTGTTTCGGCAGAGCGCTGGCTGCAGTCTGCGAGGAAAGAAGATGGCGGCAGCTGACGACGATGACTCGCTCAACCCCATCTTGATCCTCGTAGACGGGCTCCAGAACGACGATGTTCAGCTTCGCATCGACAGCATCAAGAAGCTGCCCATCATCGCCTTGGCCCTTGGAGTCGAAAAGACCCGCAATGAGCTTCTGCCCTTCATTATAGACATCGCGAACAATGAGGACGATGTCCTCTTTGCCCTGGCGGAGGAGCTGGGCACCTTCACGCCTCTGGTCGGAGGTCCCGAGTATGCTCACTGCCTGCTGCCACCCCTAGAGGTGCTGGCCATGGTGGATGAGGCCACAGTGCGGGACAAGGCGGTGGACTCCCTGCGGGTCATCTCGCATGAGCACTCACCCTCCCATCTCGAGGACCACTTTGTGCCACTTGTGAAGCGACTGGGGGGTGGTGAGTTGGTCACCTCCCGCATCTCAGCCTGCCGCCTTTGCTCCGTCTGCTACCCTGGCGTGTCCATTGCTGTCAAGGCGGAACTTCGAAAGTGCTTTCGGGATCTGTGCTCAGATGACAACCTCTTGGTGCGGTGTACAGCAGCCTCCAACCTGGGGGATTTCGCCAAGGTGCTTGAGATGGACGACATCGAGAGCGAGATCATCCCCATATTCTCCAACCTGGCCTGTGACGAGCAGGATTCGGTGCGGCTGCTAATGGTGGAAGTGTGCGTGAACATCGGCCAGCTCCTGCCCCAGGAGGCCCTGGAGGCCCTGGTGATGATCACTCTGTGCCAGGCAGCTGAGGACACATCCTGGCACGTCCGTTACATGGTGGCCAACAAGTTCACAGAGCTCCAGACAGCAGTGGGGCCTGAGGTCACCAAGACAGACCTGGTCCCTGCCTTCCAGAACCTGATCAAAGACTGTGAGCCCAAGGTGAGGGCCGCCGCCTCCCTCAAGCTCAAAGAATTCTGTGAAAATCTCTCCGCTGACTATCGGGAGAATGTGATCCTGACCGAGATCTTGCCTTGCAGCAAGGAGCTGGTCTCGGACACCAACCAGCATGTCAGGTCAGCCCTGGCCTCCGTCATCATGGGCCTCTCCCACATCGTGGCCAAAGATAACACCATCAAGCACCTCATGCCCATCTTCCTGGCTCTGCTGAAGGATGAGTGCCCAGATGTGCGGCTGAACATCATCTCCAACCTCGATTGCGTGAAAGAGGTGATCGGCATCCAGCAGCTGTCCCAGTTCCTGCTCCCCAGCATCATGGAGCTTGCGGGGGATGCCAAGTGGCGGGTGCGTCTGGCCGTCGTTGAGTACATGCCTCTGCTGGCTGGACAGCTTGGGGTGGAGTTCTTTGATGCTCAGCTCCACTCCTTGTGCGTGTCCTGGCTTGTGGATCATGTCTATGCCATCCGCGAGGCGGCCACCAACAACCTGAAGAAGCTGGTGGAGCAGTTTGGGAAGGAGTGGGCCCTTGCCACTGTCATCCCCAGGGTCCTGACCCTGTCTGAGGAACCCAATTACCTGCACCGCATGACTGTGCTCTTCTGCATCAGTGTGCTGTCTAAGGTCTGTGGGCAGGACATCACCACCAAGCACATGCTGCCCACAGTGCTGTATATGGCTGAGGACCCTGTTGCCAATGTCCGCTTCAGCGTGGCCAAGTCCCTACAGAAGATCGGGTCCATCCTGGACAACAGCACGCTGCAGACCAAGGTCAAGCCCATCCTGGAGAAGCTGACCCAGGACCAGGACATAGATGTCAAGTACTTCGCCCAGGAGGCTCTGACTATCCTGTCTCTCGCCTGATGCTGGAAGAGGAGCCAGCGCCAGCCTCTGGTATTCACCCTCCCCTCTCCCCCGAGTCCCTCCCTTGGGGGGACAGTGCCCTGGGCTCTCACTCCCTGTGCATGGTCTGATCCCAGGCCCCTCCCCCAGCACAGTTCCTGGCCCCAGCCTGGGAATCCAACTTCTCACCGTCCACTCCCACGGGGTTGGGGGTGCCCGAGGTGGGACAGGGCAGAGACCTTAGGAGCAAGGGTTGTTCCTGCTGCGCTGGGGGTAGATGCGGGCATCTCAGGTTGCAGGCTTCTGCTGCTATAACGGGGACCCCTGCCCCATCGATTTCTCCACCTCTCTTCCTTCCCCCTCGGTTGGTTGTTTGTGTCAGTTGTGCCATTTTTATTTTATTCCTTTTACCCCCTTTTCACAGAGAAATAAAGGTCTAGAAATTTTTAAAAAACAATGAAAATAGATTCATGGGAAAAATACGTTTCCGCCAAAAAAAAGGTAGCTCGTTCTACTCATGGTTCCCTCCAGAGTGTTTTTTATCTCATTTATTTCATTATTAATTTTTAATTGACTTTTTTTTATTTCTTCTAGGTCCTTGTTAAACATTTCTTGCATCTTCTCAATCTTTGTCTCCAAGCTATTTATTTTTAACTCCATTTTGTTTTCAAGATTTTGGATCATTTTTATTATCATTATTCTAAATTCTTTTTCAGGTAGATTCCCTATTTCCTCCTCTTGTTTGACTTGGTGGGCTTTTTTTCATGTTCCTTTAGCTGTTGGGTATTTCTCTGCCTTTTCATCTTGTTTAGATTGCTGTGTCTGGAGTGGGCTTTCTGTATTCTTGTGGTCTGAGGTTCCTTTTTATTGTGGAGGTTTCACTCAGTGGGTGGGGTTGGACAATTGGTTTGTCAAGGTTTCCTGGTTAGGGAAGCTTGTGTCAGCGTTCTCGTGCGTGGAATTGGATTTCTTCTCTCTGGAGTGCAATGGAGTGTCCAATCATGAGTTTTGCGATGGGTCTATGTGTTAGGTGTGACTTTGGACAGCCTGTATGTTGACACTCAGGTCTATGTTCCTGCGTTGCTAAAGAATTTGCGTGGTATGTCTTGTACTGGAGCTTATTGGCTCTTGGGTGGTGGTTGGTTTTGGTGTAGATATGGAGGCTTTTGGATGGTCTCTTATTCCTTAATGTTCCGTGTAGTCAGGAGTTTTCTGGTTTTCTCAGGATTTGGGCTTAAGTCTCCTGCCTCTGGATTTAAGTTATATTCTTTCCAATAGTCTCAAGACTTCCCCAACTATACAGCACTGATAATAAAACTTCTAGGTTAATGGTGAAAAGATTCTCCACCGTGAGAGACAACCAGAGAGGTTCACAGAGTTACATGAAGAATAGGAGAGGAAGGAAGGAGATAGAGGTGAGCAGGAGGAGAAAACGGGGACTCAAGAGGAGAGAGACAGGTCTACGCAGTTATCTGTTCCCAAAGTGTTCTCCGTAGCCCAGACACCCACAAAGATTCACAGAGTTGGATTGGGAAGAGAAGGGGAAAGGAGGAAATAGAGGTGTTCTGAGGTAGAAAACAGAGAGTCAAAAGTGGGAGAGTAATCACCACACTCCTGAATAGAAATGGGAACTGAATATTGGATTCTTAAATGTCCAAAATTTATATCACATACTACTGAAAAACAAAGATTAAAAATCTAGTGTAGAGGTTAGACTCTTTGAAATACAATATTTAAAAACAAAAACACACAAAAAATTTAGAAATCTATATGAAGTTCAGTTTAAAAATAGGGTTTTCTCTCTCTCTCTTTTTTTTTTTGGCAAGGTTATAGTGAAATGAAAATGAAAATTAAGGAATAATGGAGGAGTATTAGAGGACTTTAAAAGGAAATAGGAGAGAAAAACAAAGAGAAAAAAAAATTAAAAAAATTATTTTTCCCTAATTAAAAAAAATCGTAAAAACATATGAAAATGAAAGTTGAGGAGTAATGGGGGAGTAATAGGGAATTTTAAAAGAAAATAAAAGAGAAAAAATAAAAAATAAATTTTAAAAAAAGAAAATAAAAAAAAATTTTTTTAATTAAAAAAATATATATACATATATATCTAGGAATTTCTCTGGAGTTGTTGCGGTCAGCGTAGGTTCAGTTCAATTTCAGATAGCTCCTCTTTCCAGCTTACACTTCTCGATATCTATAGGCCCCTTCCGATGTAGTCGGTGTTACCTTCAGGGATTTTAATCTGTTGCACCAGTCCTTTCTGAAGCGGTTCCCTTTGTTTATTTGGCTTCTGTTTGCCGTCTCTTCGGTGTCTAATTTCTGCCCTGACACAGGCGGGTGGAGGTGATCTCTTATTTAGGTTCGCTAGTTCAGTTTAGTCCTGCTACGGGGAGGGCGGGGCGCTGCAGACAGATACCTCTCTGTGTGGATAGCACTCACCGTGTTCCGGCCACACTGGGTTTTGCCCCGCTCACGGGTGTCAGTGATTTCCCCGTCTACACTGCTTAGGCTCCCGGCTGCTCTATATGGAGCGGGCCCTGCATTGAGTGTGGTTCCAGTTTTCGGGTACTCCACAAAAGTGCGGATTCAATTGCGCCTGCGTTTTGTGCCTTCCCCGGCCTGAGTGGTTCAGGCAGCCGGAGGCTTGGGCGTACTCTCCCCGGGTGCAGCACGCCTTTTCCCTCCGCGGCAAGCGGCTCAGGCAGCCAGAGGCTTGGGCGCAATCTCCCCGGGTACGGCGTGCTTTTCCCCTCCGCGGCCCCAGCGCGCACCGCCAGTCGGGTCTCAGGAAGTCTTTAGATAGGAACCGGGGGCCTGTTTGCAGTGTGGGAGGGGGTGGCTTCTCAGGGGCTGAGTTTGCCCTTTTCCCCTCCCCCCGTCTCCTACCTCCAACGGGGATGGGCCGGCTCTTCTCTGGAGTTTCTCAGTCCCTTTGTTTTGTGAACTGCCGGCAGTGTGTTCGGGCCGGTTAATTTTGACCCTTGCTATCCCACAGTTTATAAAAGCTCCCTCTGATTGCTCTCAGGGTCTTCGGGCCGGTCCTTACCCTAAGCAATGCCGCCCGGTCCTCTCCGTTCCGCCCTCGCTTGTTGCTGACGGGTACGGGCGTCTGGGGTACTTTTCTGCTGGGAGTTGCTTTTAGGCACGTAATCTGTGGGCCTTGTTTAATTTTTCCTCCCAGTTAGATTGCCAAAAACTTCCCCCAGTCCCGCCAGTGCGAGGGTTTCCTGGTGATTGGAAACTTCCTCTATTAAGACTCCCTTCCCGGGACGGGTCTCCATCTGTAGCTCTTTTGACTCCCTTTTTATCTTTTATATTTTGTCCTACCTCCCTTTGAAGACAATGGGCTGCTTTTCTGGGCGCCTGATGTCCTCTGCTAGCGATCAGAAGTTGTTTTGTGAAATTTGCTCAGCGTTCAAATGTTCTTTCGATGAATTTGTAGTGGAGAAAGTGGTCTCCCCGTCCTATTCCTCCACCATCTTGGCTCCTCCCCAAGGTAGCTCTTTCTACAAATCACAAGGATTCTTACTGTTTTAACACCTTCCAATCTTCGTAATTTGCATCATTATTGTCCTAAAAAATAAGTGAAAAGATTGTCATGTTTTCATATTTTTCTCCCTTCTCTTTAGCTGGACATGAATATTCACCTTTTTCCTATTTGAATGAGTTATTGCCTCTTTTCCCACATCAGCTTAAGTGAATAATATTGTAAGCCTCAATTAATTGTATCTTGAATCTGCAGATTCAATTTCCTTATCCTGGACCCTTTTATTTAATGAACCTAAATAATTCTATTAAACATGAGGCATT
>JAJLRB010005262.1:0-40516 GCA_020976825.1 Odocoileus hemionus | reverse complement strand
TTAAATTTCTCTGCTTTTTAAAATCTGTCTAATGGTTCATAGCTTTTCCTTCCAAGGAGAGCAAATGTTTCTTTTATTCATGGCTGCAGTCACCATCATGCAGTGAAAAAATTATTTTCCCTGGAAGTCCAAGAAAATAAAGTCTACACTGTTTGTATGCCCATTTATTTGACAACTTATGAAAACAAAAATGACCAAAGGTCCACCTGTTATTAGATGACACCTGCAAGATTAACTCACCATTTCTCCTCCTGGGTCTTGGTTCGCTTGTCTGTAAAACTTTAGATTGTTTGTGAGGAAATAAATACATGAGAAGGTCTTGAGTGTGACTATATGTATTTCCCTCCTCCTCAATATCAGGAATTCAGGACTTGCCACAGATGCAAATGATGATCTGAATGGGACTGGGAAGAAACTACCAGGAGATCCACAATCTTGCTACTTAGGAGCACATTGATTTGGGAAAACTATCCCGTCTTCATGAACTCCTGATCGTTGTTTAATATCTGAAACTTTTTATTGATTTATTTGGCCTCACGCATGCAGCTTTTGGATCTTAATATTCCCTTAATTTTCCTGACTAGGGATGGAATCCCTGTTCACTGCCAGTGTAAAGTGTTGGGGGATCCCTTTACCTTTTTTATTTAAAAAAGTTTCTTGCTGCACTAGTAGAGTAACCTACAGTGCCTTGTGCATTAAAAGGTCTGACTCAAAAGCCCGTCTCAAACACATTATGTGTATAAAAGGGTTTTGTCCCTTTAAAATAACCTGGAAAATCAACAACTATGAGTAACCTACAAGGGAAAACAGTTAATAAACCATCCTAGTGTAATATTTCCAATGGAATGTCTGGAGCGCGTAATTAAATTTCAATCACCAGTCAAAACATTGTTGCTAACCCCTATGACTCCAGTGGTAATTTAAGGATGCTCCTAAGGATCCAAAATGATCCGGTGTGTGGTTTGTTTGCCTTCGGTGGTATCCGTATTTTCATCAACATGTGGCTCCTCAGGTTGAACCACAGAACACGTGGAAAATAGTGGAGTGATTATTTTTCCCCTTGTTCCTCTACAATCTCGCTCAAGGAAAAATGACTAGTACCGATTCTAGATTGCATAGTAGGAAATTTAATTCACTATTATAAGGTGATGTCTTTTGAGACTCAAGGCTTCAATTTTCCCTTGAAAGAACTGCAGTGTTTCCAAAATGTTGATTTATATGGAAAAATGAGACAGCCATATACATACCGTCACGAGGATAGGGATGCATTTAACATTATCTAAGATAAATCTGGTGAACTCTCTTGAGAAGCAAACTTAATAGTAAATATCCCAATATAATGCTGAATTTCTGATTCATTAGGAATTTAGAACGAAACTTTTAAAGAATCTTAATTTTTTAAAAAATGAAAAAATCAATATCCTCTGTTTGTAAAAATAGGCCATTCCCATACATTTTTTTTTTAAAAAAACAGTACTCATGCATGGATGATGAAAGTTGGACCGTGGAGAAACTGAGCGCCGAAGAATTGATCGCTTTAAAATTGTGGTGCTGGAGAGAAGGCTCATGAGAGTTCCTTCTGGACTGCAAGGAGATCAAACCAGTCAATCCTGAAAGGAAAAATCAACCCTGAATATTCATTGGAAGACTATGATACTTGAAGCTGAAGCTCCAATACTTGGCCCCCTGATGCGAAGAAGCTGACTCAACTGGAAAAGACCCCATGATGGGAAAGATTAAGGCAGAAAGAGAAGAGGGCAGCAGAGGATGAGATGGTTGGATGCATCACCCACTCAATGACATGATTTGGGCCAAAACTCTGGAGATGGTGAAGGACAGGAACCTGGTGTGCTGCAGTCCATGGGGTACGCAAAGGAGGTTGGACATAGACTGAGGCAACTGAACAACAGCATTTTAAAATTTAGAGAAAGCAAATATATTGCTCAGAAAACATACCACTTAGAGACTGTCAAATTAACACTTTACCATTCCATATACCATCCCCGTTTAAAAAAATCATTTATATATAATTTTAATAGATTATAAGTGATGTTCTAGAAATTTGAAATTAAAGACTAGCTTTCCCTTTAACATTAATCAGCACAGAGACTTTTCAAGTTCAAAAAGGATTTCGACAGAAAACAGACCCCATAGATTGGAAATGAGTTTTGATTAAGGTAGGGCCAGCGCTGACACTGCACACTTCCCTGTATCGGTCTAGAGAGCTTTTCTCTTTCCTCCACTGTGCTGCCCGCGTCATTGGAGCTCAGCTAATATTCGGTGTTTAATAGAATACTTTTGTCCTTAAAACGTCTTTCCCTTCTCCTGCCAACTATGCTTAAGAAGAAATTGGGCTAGGAAAATAGGGGGGTGAAGATGAGGATTTGGTTAACACATAATGTCATCCACTCATTCAAAGTAGCTTTTGAGAACCTGGTTAGTTAGTATTTTTTTGTGGCTCCGCTTTTTTGTTGTTTTGATTATTAGTACTTAGAAAAGTGAGATCCGCAGGTCAGACAGGTTTCTAGTGAATGAAATGAGTCCCTAATTGCTCTCTAACATGTTTTTAATTTAATGTTGAAAAAGCCAGTTACCCTACATGCAAAATCAATAAACAAACAACCAAAGCTGATTGTCAGCGCAATTAAAAAACACTGCAATTGATTGCTGCCTGCCTGGTTTCCTAACCACAGTCGAATGCAATTTGAGATAACCTTGAAGCTTTTGTAACAACCTTATTGAAATAGCTATTTTGAAATAGTTTCAAGTGGCCTGTAAATGATTTCAGTAGCCTGTAAATAATGTCAAACATCTCAACTGTGCTTTTCCAAATTCTGACGATTTTAGCAAGAATTGAAGAAAATATTGATGAGCTAATAACAGAGAAAGCAAGGAGGACTAAACTGGGTGGTTTAAGGGCAACTTTAAGGCTTTATTTCCCAAAAAGTCTCTTCCACCATCAATTGTACCAAGTGCCCTGAAAATTCCTTTCATTACTAAGACATGGAGCCAAATGACTAAATGACTGTACTTAGTTGGGAATTAGTTTTGGGAGCCTAGGTGAGTGGAGCAATTGCTATGATTAGAGTAGGTTGTTTTCACTAGGTGGACTCTTGAGGTCCGGTTCCAGGACTGTGGAGGACAAAGGTGTTAGAGACTTTTGTCTAAAGTTTTATTTTCCTTCTAAATTCAGTTCACTTCTAAAATTAAGTCACTTTTTCCCCAAATTAGTGGTTCCACTTGGTTTACTCCATCTCAAAGTGCATGACTATGTGTGTAAATCTGCTATGCCTTTATCAGATACATTGTTAGAATCACTGATAGACCCGCTCAAGTGACTCTATAAAATAAAAGTTTTTTAAAATTTAAAAAGTTATAAAAAAATCAAACTGTTGACAAATGTAACTGCTCCAATTAGTTTAGTTTTTTTTATTTTGATTTGAGTTTGCTTTCTCAAGTTGTGGATCTTACTATTTCAAAATGAATGCATTTTAGTAAAAGAAAAATAATTTCATCCCTATCTGAATGACACATATCTCAAAAGACTTAAATTGCACTCTTGACTCCTCAAAGCAATCATGAACAAAATAGATCTCGCTGATACAGCTAGAGAGATTCTAACAATGTCCTTTTATAGCTAACTTCAACTACAATAGGAGAACATATTGATCAACATCCACCCGTGGAAGGTATAGGGATTAGAATATTGTGAACTGTGATTCGCTTTGTAACAGTGTTTCACTATGAGAGTATATGGAGACCCTTCCTTATCTGTCTTCACCTTACTTTGATGTTTTCTTAAAATATTAGAGGAATGGATTTTAAGTGATCCACTTAAAAAATAAAAAGAATTACAGTGGGGGAGAGGGATAGTTAGGAGTGTTGGGATCGATGTGTACACATTGCTATATGTAAAATGGATAATTCAAACGAGGACCTACTGTATAGCTCACAGAGAACTCTGCTCAATGCTACGTGGCAGACTGAATGTAGGGAATTGGAGTTTAGTAATTGGGGTAGAGAATTTGTCATTGTTCAGTCACTTAGTCATGTTCAGACTTCTTTGCAAACCCATAGGACTGCAGCATGCCAGGCTTACCCTGTCCATTCACTATCTCCCAGAGCTTGCTCAAACTCATGACTCCATTGAGTCAGTGATACCATCCAAACATCTTGTCCTCTGTCATCCCACTTTATCTCTTGCTTTCAGTCTTTCCCAGCATCAGGGATCTTTTCTAATGAGTCTGCTCTTTGCATTAGGTGGCCAAAGTATTGGAGTTTCAGCTGCAGCATCAGTCCCTTCCAATGAATATTCAGGACTGATTTCCTTTAGGATGGACTGGTTTGGATCCTTGGAGTCCAAGGCACTCTCAAGAGTCTTCTCCAACACCAGAGTTCAAAACATCAACTTCTCTGATGTTCAGCCTTTCTATGGTCCAACTCTCACATCCATACATGACTATTGGAGAAACCATAGCTTTGATTAGATGGACCTTTTTTGGCAAGGTAATGTCTCTGCTTTGTAACATGCTGTATATGTAATGGCTGAGTCCCCTCTGCTGTTCTCTTGAAACTATGACAACATTGTTAACCAGCTATAAAAAAACCCAATACAAAATAAAAAGGTTTTAAAAAAATTTTTTTTAATGTAAATGAGTTACAGACTAGATGTATTCAAAGTTGTCTGGCAGTGCAGATAGACTAGTGTGCAGACAAGTAGATTGAACCACTTTAATGAAGAACAGAATATAAGAATAGTGAATGTGTCAATGAGGGCTTTCAGTAGTTGAAATTTGTAAACCCTTACCAAGATGCTGTATTAGGACAAAACAGCATTGTGGTTTTATGTTTCTTTTCTGCTTTCCAAGCTTTCTTTAATGCTCTTATAATGTTTTTGTTAGTAACTATGTTTTGTATATGTGTGTGTATATATATGTACATCCTGCCTTGATTCATAAGAATCTAGTGATACTGTTTTTGCAAATTACAGTTTTAAGAGTTGTCAGGAAGGCATTATGATGCAGTTGAATGAGGACTAGTTTGTGAGAAATCTGGGGGTCCAGATTTTAACCTCTGCGGTTTCTGCCACTGTGGTCAAGTGATGTCTGGTCTTGGGATCTCCCCATTAGGTAAAATGAAGAAGGTGGACAAGATGGTCTCTAAGATCCTTTTTCAGCCATCAAGTCTTTTGACTCGTTTTTTGGTCAACATGTGTTTAATGATTACTCAATTCATGTGTTTAATGATTACTCAACTCAAGTCCATTTAAGTTTAAAGTCTATATCTACCAGAATTTTTTGTTTGCTTGACTCAGAGCAGAAAAATAAACCCTATTTTTTCTTGGGGCCAGTGCAGCCATCTTAAAGCAGCTCTAATAGCAGGCAAAAACGATAGTGGAAGGGCAACACTTAATAGGGCCTTTTGTTTATTCCACATCCCCACTGAAAATGGTAACACTGCAGAAATAGACCAGCAAAGAGGGAAAAGAGAATCTGTGTTAAAACATCAGCAAGCTCATAGAAGTAAGAAGAAAACATGGATCTGGGCATGAGATGAAATGAAAGCTGCCTTCTTTGTTAATAGCATTAAAGAGGGTGTGTGCTGACATTAAGAAACTGTGCTATCTGGGTTTAACTGCAGGAAGGTAGAAATCTTTTCATTTAAGGACAATGATATTAAGGTGGTACTCTGAAGTCAAATTCTAAAATTCAGGTGCATAAAATGACAAAATATGCTCTGTGATCTAAGTATTATGGTCATGTTTGATCTCACCTTCCTTGGTGGCTCAGACGGTAAAGCGTCTTCTGCCTACAATGCAGGAGATCCAGGTTCTATCCCTGGTTCGGGAAGATCTCCTGGAGAAGGAAATGGCAACCCACTCCAGTATTCTTGCCCGAGAAAATCCATGGATGGAGGAGCCTGGTAGGGTACAGTCCATGGGGGTCGCAAAGAGTCGGACATGACAGAGCTACTTCACTTTCACTTGAACTCATCTATGGACTAAAAGGGTCCATTTTTATTGGCATTTTTCATTGTAAGTGCCTTTTAACATATAAGGTCAGTTTTAAAAAAAATTATTGCAGTATTAGTTGATTTACAGTGTTGTATTAATTTCTTCTGCAATGGATACAGCAAGGTAACTCAGTAACAGACATTCTAATATTATATTTTCTTTTTAATTATTGTTGTTTGTCATAGGATATTGAATACAGTTCCCTTTCTTATACAGTAGGACCTTGTTTATTTATTCTATATTCAATAATAGGTTACATCTGCTAATCCCATAATTCCCAATCCTTTCCTTTTTCCACCCACCCCCCAAATCCTCCCCCTTGGCAACCACAAGTCTGTTTCTCTCTGTCTGTGAGTTTTTGTTTTGTAGATAAGTTAATTTGTGTTGTATTTTAAATTCCACATATAAGTAATATCATATAGTATTTGCCTTTATCCTGACTTACTTTGCTTAGTATGACAATCTCTGGGTCCATCCATGTTGTTGCAAATGGCATTATTTTATGCCTTTTTATGGCTGAGAGATATTCTGTTATCTGTCTATCTTTATGGGCTCCCCTGGTGGCTCAGATGGTAAAGAATCTGCCTGCAACGCAGGAGACCCGGGTTCAATCCCTGGGTCGGGAAGGTCCCCTGGAGAAGGGCATGGCAACCCAGTCCAGTATTCTTGCCTTGAGAATCCCATGGACCCTGGTGGGCTGCAGTTCATGGGATTGCAAAGAGTCAGAACACAACTGAGTGACTAACACACACACTACAAATATCTATGTACCACATTTTCTTTATCCATTCCTCTGTTGATGGACATTTAGGTTGTTTACATGTCTTGGCTATTGTAGATAGTGCTGCTATGAACATACGGGTGCATGTATGTTTTCAAAATTAGATGTTTTGTCTGGGTACATGCCCAGGAGTGGGATTGCTGGATCATAGTAACTCTATTTTTAGTTTTTTGAGTATGAACCTCCGTGGTGTTCTCCATAGTGGCTGCACCAATTTACATTCCCACCAACAGTGTAAGAGGCTTTTTTTTCTGCACAGTAAGGTCAGTTGTTTTTAACTTTTTTATTTTTATATTATTTTGAACTTAAAGAAGGGTTGCAATAATAGTAAAAGAATTCCCTTGTGTATTTCCCCAAGACCTTCACCAGTTATCTACATTTTTTCCTCTGTGTTAGTCCAGACCCTCTGAAAAGCAGATGCCAATAAAGGATTAAGTGTGCAAGAACTGTATTAGAGGAAATGCCTGTCTCAGAGGTAAATGAGGGAGCTGGAAGAGTTTGAGGGTGCTGTCAGACCACAATGCGATCCTGACTCTGGATGAAGGAGATAAGGAATAAGACTCAGGTGGAAGTATTGTGGATTGCCATCTCATCTGAAGAGTTCCCTGTCCTCAGTCCTCAGCGGGCCTTTTGAGCCAAAGTTCAGTGACAAGGAATCCTGTATCTTCTGAGGGTGTAGCCTTGGCACAAACAGTGTCCCATAGATTTCAGAAAAACAGCATCCAAGGCCCTTGGTCACTTCTGCTCCCTGTAGTAGGGAGTCTGTGAGGTGTTTTCTTATTATTGCCACCATTTACCCCTTGGGTTACAGTTTACTTTTCCATGTGCCTCTACACATGGTCTTCCAGTACTTTTCCTTCTGGGCCCCTGACAGATGGCTAGCCATTGACTACTGCCTAATAAACTGTACACAGTTTCACCTCAGGCCACTTCTCCTTCTAGGCTAGTTGGTTAATGAAATTCACTGCTTGGTTAGACATACTCCCTATTGTAGGCAATTTGTGAAGCACAGTGCCTTTATTATTCTGCCTCTTTGCCATGATCCATCTGAAAGTAGCAAAGACATCATGTCCATTTACTCCTAAATACTCTAGGAAAAAGACACTCTATACATAACCACAGTATGATTATCAAAACCAGGAAATGTATCATTAAAATAATACTATTATTTAAACCACAGTTTACATTCAGGTTGAACAACTGATCCAATTCTTTAGAGCTTCTTTTTCCTGGGTCCTGGATCCAATCTAGGATATGCATTGCATTTAGTTACCATGTTTCCTTAATCTCTTTTTAATTTGGAAAACAGTTCTTCAGTTTCCTTTTGTCTTTTTTTTGAATGCTATAAGCCAATCATTTTGTACATTGCCTCTAAATGTATATTTTTGCTGTTTCCAAATGGTTGGATCCTTGTGCTTGTGCTTAGTCATGTCTGACTCTTTGTGACCTCTCCAGAGGAATCTTCCCAACCCAAGGATCGAACCCAGGTCTCCCTCATTGCAGGCAGGATTCTTTACCATCTGAGCTACCAGGGAAGACCTTCCAAATGATTAGATCAACAAGAATAACAAAAGAATAATAAAAGTGTGTGACTGAACCTTCTTTGTTTTTCATATCAGGGGGTACATGATGCCAGACCATCTCAATATTTCTGCTGTTAACTTTGTTCACTTGGTGTAGGTAGTGTTATGGTCTGAATGTTTGTACTCCCTCCAAATTCATATGTTGAAATTCTAAACCCTGAAGTGATGGTATTAAGAAGTGGGGCCTTTAGAAAGTGATTAGGTCATGAAGGTAAAGCCCTCATGTTTGGAATTAGTTCCCTTTTAAATAGAGGCCCTAGAGAACCCCTTCTGCCATGTGAACTGACAGTGAGAAGAAGGCCACCTGTGAGCAAGCAGGTCTTCAGCTCAATTCAGTTCAGTCGTTCAGTCGTGTCCAACTCTTTGCGACTCCATGGACTGCAGCATTCCAGGCCTCCCTGTCCATCACCAAACTCCTGGAGTTTACCCAAACTCATGTCCATTGAGTCGGTGATGCCATCAAAAACCATCTCATCCTCTGTCGTCCCTTCTCCTCTTGCCCTCAAATCTTTCCCTCAGCATCAGGGTCTTTTTTCCAATGAGTCAGCTCTTCACATCAGGTGGCCAAAGTATTTTTTAGCTTAAACATCAGTCCCTTCCAATGAACACTCAGGACTGATCTCCTTTAGGATGGACTGGTGTTGGGTCTCCTTGCAGTCCAAGGGACTCTCAAGAGTCTTCTCCAACACCACAAATCAAAAGCATCAATTTTTTGGCACTCAGCTTTCCTTTACAGTCCAACTCTCACATCCATAACATGACCACTGGAAAAACCATTAGCCTTGACTAGACGGACCTTTGTTGGCAAAGTAATGTTTCTGCTTTTTAATATGCTGTCTAAGTTGGTCATAACTTTCCTTCCAAGGAGCAAGTGTCTTTTGATTTCATGCTGCAGTCACCATCTGCAGTGATTTTAGAGCCCTCAAAAATAAATGTCAGCCACTGTTTCCACTGTTTCCCCATCCAGACACCAAATCTGCTAGAGCTGTGATCTCAGACTTCTGAGTCCCAGAAACTGTGAGAAGAATAAATGTTTACTGTTTATAAACTACCCAGTCTATGATATTTTGCTCTAGCAGCCCAAATAGACAAAGACAAGAAGTAACCACCAGTTCCCTTTAGTGTAAAGTTGCTATTTCCCCTTTGTAAGTTAATTAAGTCATTTTGGGTAAGTGCTTTGATGTTACATACATATTGTCCTCATTAAATTTCACCCACTAGTTCTACCAGCCATCAATGATTTTTTAACTTCATAATTCCTTCTAGATTTATTAGGTGTTGATTTTACTTTTAAGGAAGAAAAGCTCTCAACTATAATTAACTAGATAATTATTTAATATCAGTATGGAACTCATGGGTTCTTATTTAATGCATTGTTCTTTTTAAATTGAAGTGTAGTGATTTACAGTGTTGGTTACTGCTTACAGCAAAGTGATTCAGTTATACATATATATAAACTATATATATGTTATTATAATATATTCTTTTTATTATAATATTAACAAAATATTAATGTTATTATATTCTTTATATATTATATAAATATATATTATATTTATAAACTTATTCTGTTATTAAACTATATTCTTTTCCATTATGGTTTACATTATGGTTTATCACAGGATATTGAATATAGTTCTTTGTGCTATACAATAAGATATTTAATGCATTGTGATATATTGCTATCATTATCTATTTTGATGAACAAATCATTGCACGTTTCACCTTTGGGGGCCACTGGCTTCTTTGTTCTTTTGTGATGTTCGTGTCATTTGTTTATACTTCTTTATTTTCTGATACCACAAGATGCCTAGGGGAAAGGATTGTTGCTTTGTCTTAATGAGTCTTGTTAGATTTAGTTGTCTCTTTAAACAATGTGTGTGTGTATTTCTTTAATAAAAATAAAACTAATTTTTAAGAGATGTTCCTTTTCCAAATAAATCCTTCAGTTTTACCAGTTACTCTCCTAAACCTCATGTTGTCATGGAGGCCATGGGGTCTGGCCTGGCTTCTGTGAGAGTTCATGGCCTTTGTGGGTGGCCATGGATTCTTTTTTTCCTACTCACTACTTCCATAGTACTTAGTGTTCCTGAACAAAAAGGTATAAATGATGTTCAACCTCACTAGTAATGGGGAGAAATGCAAATGAAAACACAATAGTGTGTTGAATAGGAAATGGAACAGTTTAGTGGTTAAGGCATGGGCACTGGAACTAGACTGCTGCTATCTGATACAAGCTTTATATCTTGCTAGCTGTGTGGCCTTGGGCAAGTTACTTATACTTCTCGTAGCTTCAGTTTCCTCATCCTTAGAAAGGAGTATAACAGTATTTTGCCTCCTATGGTTGTTGTAATGATACAATCATTTAATACATGAAAAGTGCTTAAAATAGAGCAAGTGCTTTGGAGAGTGATTTGGCAAAATCTTAGTAAACTTGAAAATGCATATATCCTATGACCCAGAAATTCTGGATATTTAAATATGCACTAGACAGGTAACAAATTCCTAATTACCTCTCTAGTGAAACTTCTCAGACATGGTCACAAAGGCATATTGTATGAGAGCATTTTCTTCAGCACTCTTTGTACTACAAAATAGAAATAAAATTTAAAAGTAGAAACAATCTAATTGTCCCTCACTTTGTGGAATGTGTAGATAAGCTATGATTTATTCACATAGTGGAAAGCTATATAGTTGTTAAAAAATGAACTAGAGCAGCTTCTACCAGGGCAACATCAATCAAATCAGGAATTAATTTTCAAAAACATATTTGCATGGAAAAAATGAGATTAAAAAGGGTAAATATTGCACTATGCAATAAAATTTTTTAAGAATACATGAAGCATATATAGTGTTTGTATGTACGAAAAGTACAAAAATATGGTCAAAAATGATGCATGGCAATGTAGAAACTGGTTACTCAAGGAGAGATATGAGTAAAGAGAGTGATGGGTTGTAAGAGTTTTTGCTGTATTTCTATTAAATAATGCATTATTTCTTAGAGAAAAAGACCAGTGCGCCGAAGGAAATAAGGCAAAACAGTAACATCCAGTTAATTGGGCAAGTAGTGTGATTATAGGTGGAGTTATTTTGTCATTTTTCTATAGTCTGCAATGTAATATTCCCTCCTAGCACAACGAGGAGGCTTTATATTGGCCATGTCTGTGCTCTGAATGGTTTTTTATATGTTAGTCAAACCATGTAATGCTCTGATCAAATGTGTTTCCTAATTCTAGCTCTACCGGCCTGTCTCTTGAAATGCATTATATTTACATACGTATTTCCCCAGGGTTCCCCATTTATTGATTAGATTCTCATTCATAGCATAACACTTGGTTATTACTATTACGACCCCACTCAGTGGTTCTAATATATGAACATACAGTGAAAAGAAGTATTATCTTTAGGGTGTGAAATGCGGGTAGATAGATGCATTATCGAATATGTCTCATTTCCACATTAGGTGTGAATAAGGAAGGTGTATGATCAACAAAAATAATAATGGTTCCCAACATGGACAATTCCAGCTGATGCTGGAGGAAACCTGCAGAAGACCAAACACACACCAATACAGTTTCCATCCTTGAAGTCTGGCTCAGCCATCTCCTCCTCTGTGAACCTTTCCATGAAGTCCCCCACCTCACTTCGAACTTGCTTCCCTGTGATCCTGCAGCATTTCATCACATGTGGTGTTCCTTTTTTTTTTTTTTTAATTTCTTTCTGACACCGGACTGTGAGACTGAAAGCAAAGAACGTTTCTATTTCATCTCTTTCATCTCATGCTGAGAATAATCTTTCTTATCCACATTTGAAGCCTCATGGTCAGGTTCACCTTGTCCAGGAGGCCTTTCCTGACTCACCTCATCTGGCTTAATCCTCCTCCTCTGTGTTTCCATAGTACCCTAGCCAGCTTCTGCCATGGTGTGCATCACTCTGTATTATTATTCTATGTTTCTCTTTCTCTCCTTAGAGAACCTGAGCTCCTTGAGGTATCAGGCTGTATGTCCTCAAGTGTCCAGGAAAATGATATAGTCCATAGACACGGATCTCAATAATGGCATATTGAATTGTATTTAGTTAAATCAAGAAAATATACTGATAATGCAACTAAAAGTCTTAATTTATATGTGTATAGCAAATACCCTAGCTGGATGGAGTTAAGATATAGCTCCAGACATATATAGAGATATACAATTTATGGAGTTGAATTATAACTGTCATTATTAATTTGTTTCTGAGTATAGAAGCACTGTAAAAGCACCAGAACCCAGCTGAGAGTCTATACAGAAGAGACACTTTTCAAAATTATTGTAGTTAACAGGGGAGAGAGTAACAATTTTGTGATGGTCTTTTGTTTATGTTCATTATTTCTCAAGCCATGTCTGAATCACCTGTTTTAGTGGTAATTGTGTGGATACATTAGCTGGTTAAACTTCTGTTAGCTTTGGAATAATATTAACTAATATTTACTGAACAACTCACTGAGTTGGAAGAAAGAAAGATATAAGATATTCACATTTCATCCTCTCCACATAAATATCTCCCATGTACTATTATCACTTCATGTTAAAGATGAAGAAACTGAGACTCACTGGGGTTAAGTATCCTGCCCAAAAAAAAGTCAAATCAGCACTTAAATCTGGGTAAGCTGATTAACTACAACTGCACAATTAATGTACATTCATCTCACACCCTGCTAGTAAAGTAATGCTCAAAATTCTCCAAGCCAGGCTTCAACAATGTGTAAACTGTGAACTTCCAGATGTTCAAGCTGGATTTAGAAAAGGCAGAGGAACCTAGAGAGTCAAATTGCCAAAATCTGCTGGGATCATCAAAAAAAAGCAAGAGAGTTCCAGAAATAACATCATATTTCTGCTTTATTGACTATGCCAAAAGCCTTTGACCTGTAGTGGATCACAACAAACTGTGGAAAATTCTGTAAGAGATGGAAATAGCAGATCACCTGACTTGCCTCTTGAGAAATCTGCATGCAGGTCAGGATCAGGAGCAAACAGTTAGATCTGGGACATGGAAAAACAGACTGGTTTCAAATAGGAAAAAAGAGTACGTTTAAGGCTGTATATTGTCACCATGCTTATTTAACTTATATGCAGAGTACATCACGAGAAACGCTGGGCCTGAATGAGCACAGGTTGGAATCAAGATTGATGGGAGAAAATATCTCAATAACCTCAGATATGCAGATGACACCACCCTTATGGCAGAAAAGCGAAGAAGAAACTAAAGAACCTCTTGATGAAAGTGAAAAAGGAGAATGAAAAAGTTGGCTTAAAGCGCTCAACATTCAGAAAACTAAGATCATGGCATCTGGTCCCATCACTTAATGGCATAATAGGTGGGTAAACAGTGGAAACAGTGTCAGACTTTATTTTTTGGGCTCCAAGAATCTGCAGATGGTGACTGCAGCCATGAAATCAAAAGACGCTTGTTCCTTGGAAGAAAAGTTATGACCAACCTAGACAGCATATTAGAAAAGCAGAGACATTACTTTGCCAGCAAATGTCTGTCTAGTCAAAGGCTATGGTTTTTTCCAGTTAGTCAGGTATGGATGTGAGATTTGGACTATAAAGAAGCTGAGTGCCAAAGAATTGATGTTTTTGTACTGTGGTGTTGGAGAAGACTCGAGAGAGTCCCTTGGACTGCGAGGAGATCAAACCAGTCAATCCTAAAGTAAATCAGTCCTGAATATTCATTGGAAGGGCTGGTGCTGAAGCTGAAACTCCAAAATACTTTGGCCACCGATGAGAAGAACTGACTCATTGGAAAAGACCCTGATGCTGGGAAAGATTGAAGGTTCAGGAGGAGAAGGGGACAACAGAGGATGAGATGGTTTTGATGGCCAATCACCGACTCAATGGACATGAGTTTGAGTAATCTCTGGGAGCTGGTGATGGACAGGGAGGCCTGGAATGCTGCAGTCCATGGGATGGGTTCATAAAGAGTCGGACACGAAAACCACTGAGCGACTGAGCTGAACTGAACTGAAGCTGATTACAGAATCACTATTCTGAAACATCTCTGTTATATTGCATTTTCTTTTTTAAGACATTGTGGTTGACAGACTCTAAGGTGGCCTCCAGCATTTCCAGGTGTAGCTAGTGGTAAAAGAACCTGCTTGCCAATGCAGGAAATGTAAGAGACATGGGTTTGATCCCTGGTTTGGGAAGATTCCCCAAAGGAGGGAAATGGCAACCCACTCCAATACTCTTGCCTGGAGGAATCCCATGGACAGAGGAGCCTGGCGGGGCTACAGTCCTTACAGTCCTTAGGGTTTCGCACAGAGTCAGACACAACTTAGCATGCACACACGCGCATCCCTGTGTCCAGGTAGTGTGGGGCTGACATAAGTGGCTTACTTATAGCTAAAAGAATATGACCCAGATGATTGAGATACCTTCTGTGATTAGCTTACAATAGATTTGTAACTTTTTTAGCTGACTCTCTACCTTGCTGTCTTTGATCTAAAGCAAGTTGCCATGTTGAGGAGGCCCATGTAGCAAGGAAGTTAGGGTGACCTTGACAATAACCAGCTAAAACTGAGACCCTCAGTCCCATAGGACCACAAGGAAATGAGTCTTGTTAACAAGACCATATGAGGTCTTGGGAGCAATCTTTACCCCAGCCAACCTTCAGAGAGAACCAAGCCCCAGCTCAACACCTGCATTATAGCCTTGGCTGAAAGTTTGAGGCAGAGGACCTGGGTTAAGCAGTGTTCATATCCTGACCTACAGAATGATGACATAATAAATAGTATTGTTTTAAGTTGTGACAAATTGTGGCGATTTGTTGTGCAATGATAGTAATTTATATAGACATTAAAGATACTGTTAAAAGGAACTTACATGATGAATATTGTAAACACTTAAATAAACTTTGTCATGCACTTTTTCTAAGTGCTTTACAGGTATTAACTCACTTAATCCCCCAACTGCACTATGAGGTTGGTATTATTATTTTACCTCTCTAGAAAACAAAAGGTACCAAAGTTTTCACACTTTAGTCACACATTTTGAAAATAGAAGAACTTAAAATATCATCCAGGCATTCTAGCTCTGAGAAGGGGAATCCACCACCTTAACTACTCTGCTATATTGATTCTAATGTCATACTTTCTGGAAAAGGTGCATGAGAGAACTTGGCCACTAAACTTTAATTAGAAATGTTATCAGTAAACATTTATTTTGAGAGCACTGTGGTCTTAAAAGAGCCACACCTAAAAAGATATCATAAGGAAATCTATTTTTATCCATCACAGTTCTACCAAGTAAGGTCTCCTTAAGGTGGTCCTGGAAGATGAAGGGTTGGGATATAAATAGATGATCTTTGAATCAATTGTTGGATTTCTATCTCTTGAAATTCACGTTATTCTGGAGGTAAAATTGAAATACTTTATATATTGGAATCTTGAATTTCATATTGAGTGCTGTTGTTTGAGAAAAGAAGATGGGTTTGTGTTCCAAACAGAACATTGAGATTGAAAAACAAGAGAAAAGAGAGAAATGTTTAGTTTAAACTGGGAAAATGATACATGATTTTCCATATCATCCCTACTATGCTGTTGAGCTTTATACTTTATATAGATTAGAACATCTCTATACCAAGAAACACTTGCAGTCACCATAATAGCATGTTTCTATTACTTAGAATTTGTAGAATGGAGAATTTTCTTCGGAGGTGGTGTGGTTTAGTCGCTAAGTCATGTCCAACTCTTGCAACCCCATAGACTATTGACTGCCAGGTTATGTCCACAGGATTTCCCAGGCAAGAGTACTGGAGTGGGTTGCACCATTTCTCTTTCTTCCAGGGGAGCTTCCGAACCCAGGTACTCCTATAATGCAGGACAGACTCTTTATTCGACCTGAGCTACCAGGGAAGCCCAGAACATAAATAGCAGATTCTATTATTAAATTTTGTAGGATGGACAACTTCTGGTACTACAACAGTGGGACCATCTAGATCCAATCGCCAAACATTTTCTGTTAAGTAATACAGAACAGAAAGAAGAGAAAAAAAAAAAAATACACGGGCAGGGGACGGGAAAAAACATAACAAACCTTGCCCCCCCCCATAACTTGAGAAAGAAAAAATAAACTTAAAAAATAGCAAATTTTAAAAAAAAAAATAACACCAAATTAAAGCCTGTTAGTTCACATTCCCTGTTTTCCACCCCCCTCCTACAAGGTTCGTGGTGAGAAAGGGACTAAAAAAAACCTGGGGGGAAAGTGGAAGAGGAAAGATAGAAAAAGGGCCCTAAATTTATATAAAAACTCCCATCAGAAAGTCAAGTTCACCCAAAATTTTTTTAATAAAACACCCAAAGTGGCACAGAGTAAAAAAATAAGGCAAGAAAATTATGTGTGTTTAAAGTTTTTAAAATACATGTGCTTAGTCATGTCCAACTCTTTGTGCCCCATGGACTGTAGCCTCGGCTCTATGTCAGGGATTTCCCCGGGGTAAAATACTGGAGTGGGGGGGCCGGGTGACTTCTCAGGACATTTCCTGACCCGGGATCAATCCCAGGTTCCCCCAAATTTTCAGGAGGATTCTTTATCATTGAGCCACCGGGGAAAACCCAAGAAATGGAGTGAATGCCATCCTTTTCCAGGGGAACTTCCAAACCCAGAATTAAACCGGGTCTCTTGCATTGCAGGTGGATTTTTACAGTGAGCTATTTGGGGAAAAGCCCCACAATTAAAACAATGTTCGGGGGGGAAAACAAACAATAAAAAGCAACAAAAAGGCCCTTTGTAACTGAGTAGTAAGGGAAAAGAGAATAAAAGGGATAAGGTTTAGGGCCAAATGGAAAAAGGAGTCAAAATCGGAGAACACAGAACTCCCCCCATCACAAAAAACGGAAACACAAGTTTTTTAAATTAGCTGGACTTTGCAAAAATGACAGAAGAGGGCGCTTTTAAATGGGAATTTCCCCAAAAAAAAAGAACACTGAAAACAAACAAAAAGATTAACAAATCTACAGAATTGTTGCAGAGAGAAATTTATGCATAAATATTAAAAAATTGGAAAGAAAGGACCTTAATCAATAAGTAAGTGACCACCTTAAAAAAAAACTGGGAAAAAGAGAATGATAAACCAAGGTAAGTAAAAAAAAAAGAAAATAATAAAGATTTAAAAATTAAAGAAATTTGGGAAAAAAAAGGATAAAAATAGAGAAATCAACGAAACAAAAAGCAAATTTTTGAATTTATTATAAATTGACCCCTCTGCAAAAATGAAAGGTTTTAAAAAAAAGGCGTATAAATTACCAAATTTAGGAGTGGAAACAGGGGATTTACTACAGATCCTTAGCCCCAAAAAAATAGTAGGCAATACTGAACAACTCTACTGACATAAATTCAAAAACACAGATAAACTGGACCGATTTCCCTTTAAAAACCCCAAACCCCCAAAACTATGCAATACAAAAAGGTAAAATGAATATTTTTAATATTAAAAGGGAAAATTTTAAATTTGAATTTTTAAAACATTTTATAAAAGAAATATCTGCCCTGCATTTAATGGGAATTCTAACAAACATTTGAGAAAAATTAGCCCATCCTCCTAAAAATTTTTCCCGAAAAAGGAGAGGATACTAATTGCCAACTACTTAAAGGCAATTTTCCCTAATAAAAAAAAAACCAGATAAAGCAGTACAAAAAAGGGAAAACACGCAGTTATCTCATGATCTTTGATGCAAAATTTTGGGCCAAAAATTTTGCAATTCTTTTTTTTTTTGCAATTCTTATATAAAAAAGAATTATCTCATGTTAAGTAGGGGGTTTTTCCCCGGAGTATAAGGGTGAGTCAATTTAGAAAAAAAAAGTTGTACCTCTCAACAGGTTAAAGGAGAAAAATTGCATGTTATCATTGAGCAAAAAAATGCCTTTTGATTAAAATCAATACCCATTTTTTGATTAAAAAAAGAGCTCCAAGAAAATGATCCGAGAGGAAATTTTTCAATTATAAAAGCACTTAAAAATCCCGAGTATCTGTAAAGTGAAAGTGTTAGTTGATCAAATGTGTCTGATCTTAACGACCCTGGGGTGTAGCCCACCGGTTCTCAGTCCTTTGGGAAATTTTAGGAAGTATACCCGGGGGGTTGCCATGCCCCTTTTCCAGGGGTCTTCCCCAACCAGGGTTGAAACCCGGGTTCCTGCATTGCACAAGATTCTTTTACCCCTCTGAGCCACGGGGAAAGCCATAGGCAGGGCTATGTTTACTCAAAAAACCAAAAAAGTGACCCATTTTTCCCCCCTCGTTTCAGAAAAGGAAAGGGATGTTGGTGTCCACACCTATCACTGTCTGGCAGTCTTGCCGACTCAAAAAGGCAAGAAAGGGAAAATTATAATGAAAAACCCATGTTGGAAAGGGGAAAAAAATTTGTGTCTCTATTTTCGATTACTGTTTTGTTTGTGTAAAAAAAGGAAATTTTAAAAAAAATTTTTGTGGGAAATTTGTGAGCCCCCAAAAAGTCACCGTATACGATCAACACACAAAAGTCAATTTATTGCTGTATACTCCCCAAAGAATATGTGGAAAAAAAAAATTTTAAAGATAACTACCATTTACAATCACCCCCAAAAAAATGGAATACGGAGTTATTCTAGTAAACCCAATTATAGGCTATATAGGCTGAAAGCTAAAAAATTTAAAAACCCAAAAAATGAAAGAACTGGGGTTTTTCCCTGGAGGCCCAATTTTTAAAATTATTTCTCCAAGCTTTCACTTGCAAGGGGCAAGGTTCAATCTCTGGTTGGGGAAATTAAGACCCCAGGGGGGTTGGGGCCCAAAAAAAGAAAAAAAAATAAAAAAATTGAAATAAAAGAAAAAAATAAATGGAGAGATAAATGTGCTTATGGTTTGGGAAAGATTCAATTTTACAATATCAGTTCTTTTTCAAATTGATCAATGGCCCCAAAAATCCCCGCAATATTTTTATGTTTATAATAAAGTTTTTCCCTAAAAACTGTATAAAAAGGAAAGGGAACTAAATGGCTTAAAAGAGAAAAGTGGGAGGAACCCATTTTAAAAAAATTATTCCTATTTTTTTTTAGCAACGGGGAACTTTAATAAAGTGCAAATACAGGCTCCCCAAAAGTCACCCCTAACACGGGAAAACCCATCCCCAAAAGTCATTAGGGAAACACTCCTTTTGCACCCCCGAGAGAAGAAACCCAAATTCCCAAAGCACAAAACCTGACACAAGCTTCCCAAAAAGGGAAAACCCTTGAAAAACCAATCGCCCAAACCCCCACCCACGGGGTAAAAACCTCCAAAATAAAAAGGAACCTAAAACCAAAAGGGAAACAGAAAGCCCACTCCAGACACAGAAATTTAAAAACATATAAAAAGGCGGGAAAAAATTCCCCAACACCCAAAAGGGAAAACATGAAAAAAGCCCACCAAGTAAAAACCAAAAGAGGGGGAAAATAGGGATCTACCTAAAAAAGAATTTTAAAATTTTAATGAAAAAAAAAAATGACCCAAAAAATTTAAAAAAAACCAAAATGGAGTTACAAAAAAAATTTGTTTGGAGAAAAAGTTTGAGAAGTTTCCCAAGAAATTTTTTAACAAGGATGAGAAGAAATAAAAAAATTTTAAAAAAATTAAATTAAAGAAATATAAATGAGATAAAAACCCCTCTGGGGGGAAACCCATGGTAAATAACAGGGACAGAAGATAGGAAAAGTGGGGTTTAAGAAAAAATTGGGGGAAAATTTAAATGAAGCAGGGGGAAAAAAAGAAAAAAGAATAAAAAAAAATGAGGAAAACCCTCGGGGGCCCTTTGGGGGACTATGTAAAAACGCCCCAACTTTCCAAAATCTTTGGAAAAGCCCCGAAGAAAAAGGGACAAAAAAAAAGGGCCCAATGAGAAGAAAATCGAGGAGAAAAAGGGCTGAAATTTCCCCAAAAAATGGGGAAGGAAAAAACCCCAACCCAAGTTAAAAAAAACCCCGAGAGTCCCAAAAGGAAAAACCCCAAGGCAAAAACCCCCCAAGGGGACACATTTTAATAAAAATTAAACCCAAAGATCAAACAAAAAGAACAAAAAATTAAAAGCGAAGGGAAAAACAAAAAATAACCACAAAGGGATTCCCTTTAAGGAAAAACAGTGATTTTCAAAAAAAAACCCCCTTCGGGCCCCAAAAGGGGGAAGGGCCAGGACTATTTAAAGAATAAAAGAGAAAAACCCTCAACCTTTTTTAAACCTTCCCCAGGGGGGATTCATTCAGATTTAAAGGAGAACTCAAAAGCTTTACAGAAAAGCAAAAGCTGAGAGAATTCCACCCCCACCAAACCAGCTCTTCAAAAAATTAAAAAGGGAAAATCTTCTCTAGACAGGAAAAACGAAAAAAAGGGGGTATAAAAGTAAACCCCCCAAAAAAACCCCAAAATAAATGGAAAACAGGACCAAAACCTTCAATAATTCCCCTTAAATGTAAAGGGGTTTGAATGCCCCAACCCAAAAAGAAAAAGGGGGCCTAAATTGGTCCCAAAACCCAAAGCCCCCTATATTTTTTGCTGTCTAAAAGAGACCCCCCTAAAAAGAAAGGGGGACACTTTACGACTAAAGTGAAGGGTGGAAAAAATTTTCCCACGCAAAGGGAGACCAAAAGAAAGCAGGAGTCGCAATACCATACAGAAAAAAATGGGATTTTCAAAAAGTCTGTAAAAAAGGAAAAAGATGGACACTACAAAAGGGATAAATGGATCTTTTCCAAGAAGAAGATATAACAATTAAAAATTATATGCCCCCCAACTAGGAGCACCGAAATTTATGTAAGGAAAACGCTAAGGGAGTTGAAAGGGGAAAATTTAAATTAGTAACACAAAATAGTAGGGGGATTTTAAATTACCCCTCACAACTATGGTTTGGATCAACAAAAAAATAAACCCGGGAAAACACAAACTTTAAGGAAACACAATGGCCCCCAAAAAGCTAGAAAATTGACTTTTTGGAAAATTTCCCCCCAAAAAAAAATTAAAAAACTTCCCCTTTTTTCTCAAGTGCAAAAGGGAAACCTTCTCCAGAATAGATCACACCCTGGGCCTTTAAATCTAGTTTTGGGTTTAAATTCAAAAACTTTGAATAAAATTCCATTATCTTTTGGGGCCCCACAGTGCAGTAAAAAAAAATTTTTCTAAATTTTTACGGGAAAAAAAAAATTATTAAAAAAAAAACATTTTGGAGGTAAACAACCGCTTTAAATTAACCAAAAAACATAGAAAAAAACAAAAAAGAAATAAAAAATGCATGAAATAAAAATAAAAATGAAAACACAACAACCCAAAACCGGGGACACTGAAAAAGAAATTTTGCTAAGGGGAAGATTTTATAGCATTACAGGCCTACCCCAAAAAACAAGAAAAAAGTCAAATAAAAAAACTAACTTACACCTAAAGCAACTAGAGGAAGAAGAAATTTAAGAACCCCAGGGTTATTTTTTGGAAAGAAAATTTAAAAATTTTAGGGCAGAAATAATGCAAGAAACTAAAGAGACCTTAAGGCAAAATAAAATATTAACAAAGCTAAAGCTGGTTTTTGAAAAAAAAATTATACAAAATAGACCAAACCATTAGCAAGATCATTCAAGAAACAAAGGGAGAAGAACCAAATTAACAAAATTAGAAATGAAAATGGAGATACAATAGGACAACACTGAAATACAAAGGATCATAAGAGACTACTACCAGCAGCTCTATTGCCAATAAAAAGGACAACTTGGTTTAAGAAAGAGACAAGAAAAGGAAATGGGACAATTTCTTGAGATGTTATAACTTTCAAAACTGAACCAGGAAAGAAATTAGAAAGATCTTAACTAAAGCCATCCCAAGCAAGGAAATCGAAACTGTAATCGAAATCTGCCAGCAAACAAAAGCCAGGTCCAGATGGCTTCACTGCTGAATCTACCAAAAAATTTAGAGAAGAGCAACACCTATCATACTCCAAACTCTTCTCAGAAAAAATTGCAGCAGGAAGGTTTTAGACTTCCAACATCATTCTATGAGGGCCACACCATCACCCTAATTCCTAAACCAGACAAAGATGCGCAAACAAGAAAAACTACAGAGCCATACTTATCGCTGATGAACATAGATTTGCAAAAATCATTAACAAAAATTCTAGCAAACAGAATTCCAACAAACATATTAAAAAAATTCATTCATCATGGACCAACCAATGTGGGCTTTATCCCAGGAATGCAAGGATTCTTTAATTCTGCAATCAATCAATGTAAACACCAATAACAAAGTTGAAAGATAAAAACCATTATGATTATCTCAATAGATGCAGAAAAAGCCTTCTTTGACAAAATTCAAATCCATTTATGCATAATAAACTCTCCAGAAAGTAGGAATAGAAGGAACTTAACTCAACATAATAAAGCTTTATATGGACAAATCCCACAGCAAGCATCACCCTCAATGGTGAAAAAATTGAAAGCAGCATTTCCCCTGAAATCAGGAAAAAAGGGCAAGGGTGCCACTCTCCCACTTTCTATTAAAAATAGTTTTGGAAAATTTTGGGCCCCCAGCCCAAACAGGCAGAAAAAGAAGTAAAAGGAAACCAGATTAAGGGGGAAAAAGAAGTGAAAAATCCGCTGTTTTTCGATGACATTTATCCTTTAAAAGAAAACCCCAAAGACTTTTACCGAAAAATTCTGGCTAAAAACGGAAAAAAAAGTTTAAGTTGCAGGATTAAAAATTAACACACAGAATTCTTTGGGTTCCTATTTCTCTAAAAAATGAGAAAAAAGAAAGAGAAATTAAGGAAAAAAAACACCCTTCACCATTGCACCCAAAAGAATAAATACTTAGGAGTAAAAATCTACCTAAAGAAACAAAAAAACCTATAATAGAAAAATATAAAACACTGATGAAAGAAATCAAAAAGGACACAAGCAGTTTGGGGAAATATAAACCCTGTTCATGGATTGGAAGATTTAATATTGTCAAAAAGGCTTTTACTTCCCAAAAAAATCTTTTGATTAATGCCAAAACCTATCAAACTAAAAACAGTTTTTCACAGAACTTGAACAAATTAAATTTCACAAATTTTTAGGAAAAAAAAAGAAAAAAAACCCAATTTGCCCAAATTTAAACCCGAGAAAAAAAGAATGGAACTGGGGGAATCAATCTGCCTGACTTCAGACTTTTACTAAAAAAGCCCCAATCATCAAGGGCATTTTGGGACTGGCACAAAAACAAAAAATATAGATCCCCTGGAACAGAATTTGAAAAACCCAGGGTTTAAATCCAAGAAAATATGGTCACCTTTCCCCTTTGACAAAGGAGGCAAGGTTTTACCAAAGGGAAAAAGGGTAACCTCTTTTAAAAAGTGGTTTCCCCCGGAAAAATGGTCAAACCGGGCCCGTAAAAAAATGAAACTAGAAAAACTTTCTAACACCCTACACAAAAATAAACTCAAATGGATTTTTAAAAATCCCAAAAGTTTTTAAAGGGCCCGAAACTATTTAAACCCCCCTAGGGAGAAAATAGGGAAAAAAACTCTCCGAATAAATCAACAGGAGGACCTCTATGCCCCCATCCCCCGAATTTTAGAAAAAAAAAGCAAAAAAAAAACCCAAAAGGGACCTAATGGAAAAATTAAAAGTTTTGCCCCAACAAAGGGGAAAAAATTTTTAAGGGGGAAAAGAACACCCCGCAGATGGGAGAAAATAAAAAACAAATTAGAAACAACAAAGTTTAATCTCAAAAATATACAAGCAACACTTCCACCTCAATTACCCAGAAAATATATGACCCATTCCAAAAAAATTTTTGCCAAGAGTAAACTACGACAGACAGTTCTCCAAAGAAGTCATACAGATTGCTAACAACCACATGAAAAAGATGCTCAACATCAACTCATCAGCAAGAAATGCCCAAAGTCAAAACCACAATGAGGTACCTTTACATGCCAGTCAGGATGGTTGCTAACAAAAGTCACTACCAAGCAATAAAAGTGCGGAGAGGGTGTGGAGGAAATGGGAAACCCTCTTACACTGTTGGTGGTGAATACAAATAGTACAGCCGCTATGGAGAACAGTGGTGGAGATTCTTAAAAAAACTGGAAATAGAACTGCCATATGACCCAAGCAATCCCAATTCTGGGCATACACACCAAGGAACCAATCTGAATAAGACACGTGCCCCCAATGTTCATACGCAGCTCTGTTTATAATAGCCAGACATAAAAACCTAGATTCCCTCACAACTATGATAGAAGCTGTTGGTACAAAATACACCAGGAATACTACTCATCTGTTAAAAAGAATCATTTGAATCATTCTAATAGATGATGAAACTGGAGCCTATTTAAAAAGATGGACTTATAGAAAGGATGGTAACGTTAACCTATATGCAAAACAGAAAGGAGACTCAGATGTATAGAACAGACTTGTGTTTTGACTCTGGGAGAAGGCGAGGGTGGGATGTTTCAAGAGAACAGCATTGAAACTGTATATTATTAGGGTGAAACAGATCACCAGCCCAGGTTGGGTGCATGAGACAAGTGCTCGGCCTGGTGCATGGGAAAGACCCAGAGGGATCGGGTGGAGAGGGAGGTGGGAGGGGGGACCGGGATGGGGAATACATGTAAATCCATGGCTAATATCATTTCAATGTATGACAAAAACTACTGTAATGATGTAAAGTAATTAGCCTCCAACTGATAAAAATTTAAAAAAAAAAAAAGAAATGCAAAAGAAACTAAAGAGACCATAGCAATGTTTATTTTAAAAGCTTAGTGAAAATTCAGTGGTTTTAGTATTTATGGCACGTTGTGAAACCATGACCATTATCTATTCGATGAAATTAAAAGATGCTTGCTCCTTGGAAGAAAAAGTTATGAACCAACCTAGACAGCATATTAAAAAGCAGAGACATTACTTTCGCCAACAAAGGGTCCATCTAGTCAAGGCTAAGGTTTTTACAGTGGTCATGTATGGATGTGAGAGTTTGGACTATAAAGAAAGCTGAGCGCCAAAGGAATTGATGCTTTTGAACTGTGGTGTTGGAGCAGACTTCTTGAGAGTCCCTTGGACTGCAAGGAGATCCAACCAGTTTGGATCCTAAAGGAAATCAGTTCATTGAATATTCACTGGAAGAAACTGATGGCTGAAGCTGAAACTCCAACACTTTGGCCACCTGATGAAGGCTCTGACTCAATGTGGAAAAGACCCAGTGATGCTGGGAAGATTGAAGGTGCGAGGAGAAAGGGTGACAGAGGATGAGGATGGTTGGGATGGCATCACTCGATGGACATGAGTTTGAGTAGGCTCTAGGAGTTGGTGATGCGACAGGGAAGCCTGGCGTGGTGTGGCTGCAGTCCATGGGATCGTCAAGAGTTGAACATGAACTGAGTCGACTGAAACTTGAACTGAACATTGATCAGTACTTCATTCATTTTGTGGACTAGAATGGCATTGGTGGTAAAGAACCTAGTGCCAAACGCAGGTAGATCAGGTCGGCGAGACAGGGATTCTATTCCCTGGGTCAGGAAGATCCCACTGGAGGAAATGGCAATCTCACTCCTAGTATGCTTGCCTGTAAAAACACATGGACGGGGGGGCCCGGCAGTTGGGGCTGCAAAAGATTTGGTATGACTTAGTGATAAACAAAAGAAATGAATTGGGTTGTTTCCAGCTTTGGCTTTAAAATAATGTGCTGGAATATTTGGTACGTTTTTGTATGATAAGATTTGAGTTCTTTTGGGTTTTTTTTGGGGTTTGAATTTGGGGATCATATAAATTTTCCAAAAATTTTTGAGGAAACCAGTTTTCTTTTTCTTTTTATGAAGGGCGCTCATTTTCCCTTCCATAACAATTTTGAGTGTTTCAATTTTTCCCTTTTCAAACATTGTTACATTTTTTTTTTGATTACAGGCTTTAGAGGATGTTAATGTTATCTGTTGGGATTTTGCTTGCATTCCCCCTGTAACTAAAAATATTGGCTTTTTATGGGATTTTGGCCTTTTGCTGTTCATTTGGAGAAATGTTTTCTAAAATATTTTGCCATTTTTCAATCAGTTTGTCTTTTTTTTATTGAGTTGTGGGAGTTAGTTTTTAAAAAAATTTTACTTGTTTTTGGCTTTGGGTTCTTTTTTGCTGAGTACAGGCTTTTCTATTTGGTAAAATGGGGGTATTTCCGCTGTGGTGATAGCTTCCCTGTGGTGGCTTTCTTGTTGCTGGCACGGGCTCTGAGCAAGATTTTCAGTAGTTGTGCACAAAAGTCAGTATTATGGATCATGGTCTGAGGAAGGGTTTCGTAGTTGTTTTGCCGTGGTTGGCTCCATGGCATGTGAAACCAGAGATTAAACCCAGGGACCGAACCAAGTCCTTTGCATTGAAAGGCGGATGTTAACCTAGGCACCGGGAAACCCAACAGTTTTATTTGGTATAAATAATTGTCAGATGTATGATTTTCAAAATATTTTTCCATTCTGTGAAAATCATTTGAGTTACTCCCCTTTTTTCCGTATCCCCCCAACCCCCCCCCCCCCAGAAAATATTTATCTTTTTCGTCTCTCCTGGTCTGTCTGTTTGAAAATTTTGTAAATGGGATCATACAAAGTGTGGCCTTCTTTGTTGGCCTTTCTCTCAGCATAATGCTTTTCAAGGGTTTAATCCTATTGAGCTGTCTTGTGCTTTATTTCTTTTTATGGGAATAATATCCCACTGTATTTATGCCTTACTTTATCCTTTATCAGTGGATTTTTGGGTGTTCCCTCTTTGGTTATTATGAATAATATGTTATGTTGAACGTTATGTAATGTTTTTGTGTTGATATTATTTTTTCCTTGGGTATTACTAGGAGTAAAATTTGCGGGCCCATAAAAATTTATCTTTGACTTATTGAAAAATGCCAAATGGTTTCCACAGAAGTGAATTTTTTCCCTTTTTCCCCGGGAAATGTAAGACAGTTCTTTTTTCTAATTTTTTTTGCAAAAACTTGTTATTTTTGTTTTTTTTTTTTTATTACAGCCACTTAGTGAGTGTAAAGCAGTGTCCCCTTTGTGGTTTTTTGATTTTAAATTTTCCCAGATAAATCATGATGTTGAGTTCTCCTCTCAACTTATTGCCATTTGTATAAATTCTTTGGAGAAAACTTTTTCAAAAAATTTCCATTTTTAAAAAATTGGGTTTTTTTACTATTATTGAATTTAAACTTTTTTATGTATTCTAGATAAAAGTCTTAATGAGGTTTTTTGAGATGTTTCCATTTTGTGGGTTGTCTTTACTTTTTGATAGTGTTCTTAAAAGCAGAAAAAGTTTTTAAATTTTGAAAAGTGCATTTGTATTTTTTTGTTTGGGTATGTAGGCAAATGAAACCTTTTGCTGACCCAGGTTGTGAAATTTATATCTGTTTTTTTTTCCTAATAGTTTTTTTTTTTAGCTCTTAATTCAGGTCTTTGATCATTTTTGAGTTTTGTGTAGGTATGAGTTAAGGGTATACTTTCATTATTTGCTTGGCTTTCCCAGTTTTCGGCACGTTTTTTTGAAAAAATGCTTTCCCATGAAGGCCTTGGCCCCCTTTGGAAATCATTTTGACCAAGTAAAAAATTTTTTTTTAAATGGAAAATGTTTTCATCTTAAATTATATACACCCCATCACCCCATCTTAAATATTAGGGATATGAGGTCTAAAAAAAATTTAGAAGGGTTGGAGTGTTTGGGTTTGGGTACAAAATGTTAGAACACCTAGAAAAAAATGCATTGAAATATAGAAATTCAATGAAATACTAAAGCAGTTATTAAGTGAAAAAAAAAATCAAAGGACTAACAATAATGGAAAGATAGTTTAATTAAAACCTAACAATAATATTTTGCTTGGGGAAACAAATTAATAGTCAAATCTTTTAAAAAGAAATAATCTGTAAGCTTGGTTATGTTTAAAATAAGAATTGTGATAGAGGAGGGGGAACAGGAAGACATGGGGATTGAGGTGGGGAGTATAAGAAAGCTAAGTTTTCTTTATTTTAAAGACGGGCAATAAATAACATTAAATTTTTTACATAAATTAGGCATATTATTTAGGTTATATAATGGATAAACCAGAAGAAAAACTAAAACCACAAAGGTGGCCCTTTTTGAGGATAAAGGGGAATGGTGGAGCGAAAATGCTGTTGTTTTCAATCGCCATGCCCATTTTTTTTTTGTTTAATATGGTATGTTTTCTATGGAAAAAAAATTTTTTATTTTTTTTAAATTTCCAAGGGGAACCCCAAAAAAGATCATCACCTATAACATGAGCTAACGGCAAAAATTAACCCTCCCTTTGGTTGTCGAGTTGGCTTGTGGGTGAAGATGTGGGAAAAAGGACAGGGCTTGAGTTTCTAGATGCCCAACCCCTTTATGATGTGAATTATGCGTGCGGGGCTTTCCTGGCCGCTAATTTTGCAATATAGGAAAGACTGTAAAATTTTTGTTTTGCATCTGCCCCAAAAAAGAAAATGGGCCCCCAAATTTCCTATTGAAATTTATGGAGATGAGATTAAGTATCTTAGGATAATTTTGGGGAGAAGGGAAGGCTTTGACAGGAAGAATTTTAGTATTCTCCCTCTCATAAGGTACTTCGAAACAATTTTTTATTTTAAATTTTTTTAAAGTGCCATATCTTTTAAGTTCCCTTTTTCGCTGTGCTGGCTTGCTTTGTTAATGCATTTTAGCTCCAAAATTTTGTTTACAAGTTTCCCAAAAGGGGTTTATGTGCAAATTCTTTTTATTTTTCCCTGCTTTGTTGTGATGCTTGTCTTTTACCTATGTCCCACCTCCCCTCTTCTTGAGCATTTGTTTCTGGCTCTTTTTTGTTCCTATTGTCTTTTATCCTCCGTTTAAAAATTTTTTTTTTTTTTTTGATGATGGTTTTTTTTGCCCCACACTCCCATTTTTTTTTCCCTTGTCCCTTCATTTTAAAAAGATTCAGAGCAGCTTTTTAAAATTTTTAAAACAGACACTCCTGGGAACAGGTCTTAAAAGTCTAATTAGGTGGGGCATACAAAAAGATGAATGAAAAAGTAATTAATATAGTTAATTTATGTAAGACAAAAATTTTTTCTATACACGATGAAGTCGGTTAAAAATAAAAAGGGAAATTCGGTATTGTAGGAAATTTTCAAAGGGGAAAAAAAACTAAAAAAAAGAAAAATTGAGTCAGACTTTTGGGGGTTTAAACCTATTTGTTTTTTTTGCTCTATAGTTGGGCAAGTTGCTTAACCTTACCCCACTTTTTCACTCTTTTAAATGAGGAAAAAAATTTTACTTCCTACCTCAGAGGGTTTAAAAGTCTTACCAGACCCTAGGGCATTTAAGGGGAGGGTTACGTTGTTATTACCATCATGCAATTTTTTTTGGTTTGGCCTGCAATTTTTTTTTGTCCAATTTTCATAAACCTTGTGGCTGTTTAAATGTTTTTCTCCTGTTTCAATTTTTTCCTTGATTATGCTTTTTTGGCTAAGTTTTAATGCTTTTTTCCTCTTCTTTTGTATTCTTCAAATTTTTCCCCTTTTTCTTTTATTAAAATTATTTTTTTTCCTTCCATTATTTGAAAATAGTAGAATGCAAGAAGTATTTATGAGTGCCAGAAAGTAAATGGCCTTTTGAAAGCCCCAGGGAAAGGAAATAGAGGGAAAAAATTCTTCTTTTGGGGGGGTAAAACTTTTTCATGGGTGCCCCCCTTTGACATAAAAAACAAATTGGACTCTGTTCATCGCTCCATCACACCCCAGCGAGTAATGTTAAACCCTCGTTTTTCATTTGTACAAAGTGAAAGTGAAAGTCGCCAGTTGTACCCGACTCTTTGCGACCAAGGAGTATAGTCATGAAATTCTCCAGGCCGAATATTGGAGTGGTTTTCCTTTCCCCTTTTCCAAAGGGGTCTTCCCAACCCGGGATTGAACCCCCGGGCTCCCGCACAAGTTCCGCCCTACAATGTCTTGGGTGTGGATCACGTGTCATGGTTTTTAAAAAGACAATTAGGAAAAATTGCAAAGTATCAGATTTGGGGGAATTGGTTTTCCTTTTTTTTAATGGGCAGTTTTTAGCTTGTTTTTCTTTTTTTAAAAAATTTTTTTTTTCAAAGAGCTTAATTTTATTTAGTCTTTTGCCCCTTCCCCACTTTGTCAAGAAAAATTTACTCTTTGGGCAGAATTCCCCGTGAGCCAAAAATGGTTTCTGTACTGAAACGGCTTTATTACTAAACTGGCTGTTTAAAACGGTTATTCAGAAATGAAAATGCTGCCCTCTACATAGACAAGTGGGGCCCCCCACTTGCTTGTTACTTTAGGGAATTGGATTCACTAGCCCTTGGCCCCCGGTTGCCAAATTGATTTAATTTTTTGATTGGAAATTTATTTTTTTAGGATTTTAGAAGCAGAAAAGCAAGTAAATCAAAATCAATTGGATTTTGCCAGATTTTAAAAATTTAACTTTCTCCTCAGGATTTGAGAAAATGAAATAAAATTTCCTAGTATTTTTGTAATCAGAAAAGAACATACTCATATAATGTCTTAGGTTTTGCTTTAAAATAGAAAAATAGATAGGGGAGGCGATATGAGGTATTAAAAAAAAGCACATCAGAGAGATAATCATTAAAGCCAGTCATGGAGATCATTATACTATTCTGTCTACTTTTGTGTGGTGTTTGAAAGCTGACACAATTAAAGATGAGAACACAGTAATTGAAGCAAAGAGAGGACTCCCTTGGTGGTCCAGTGCTGGGACCCCGAGTTTCCGGTGGGAGCCCGGGTTCGATCCTGGTTGGAGAAACTGAATCCCACATGCAGAACTAAGACCCAGAGCAGTCAAAAATATTAAAAAAATGAAAGCAAAGAGATGCAAATTTATGGTTTTTGCAGTTTGTTTTTCATAAGCATTTTCATGGTCTAAGAATTTTGATAGGTTAATTGGGAAATCTATAAAATCATGCAGAATTTGACATTTTCCACCATTTCAGATTTGCTTTTATTTTATACAAAACCTAGTGAGTGATATGATTACTTTTTGGTGTTGTTTTGCATTCAAGGGAAAATTTTTGGGCAAGTGACTTGCCAAAGGGCACATAACCACCTACACTAGAAAGATGGAGTAGAAAAACCAGGCTCTCTTGACTGCTATCTGGGTCTAATTTTTATACAAATGTCAGGGGATGAATAGTTCCCAATTAAGCTTGAATAAGTCTCCTATAATTGTTGGGATATATTGTTAATGTGAAAGCTAGCATATTTTTAATACAGAATTTCAGACGAGGGATGAGATGAGAATTTCAGAACTGATGAGGGGTGAGAGGATGAGAAGCTGTCATTTATCAACCCAGATGCACTTTTATATTCATTTACTTTTTCCCAATCCTTAGTTTTGAGCCCTGCCTCCTCCAATTCATGAGCTCCGGGCCCTGGAGCAACTGACAGACACCTCTAGACCTCAGTTTCTTCATCTGTGAAAAGGGGATGATGATACCTACCTAACTGGAATTTGAAGAGGTTTAATAAGATAATGTATAATAAATGCTTAATTTAGTGCTTAGTTATCCCAAAAATTATTTTAAAAAGCAAGAAGGGGGGATTCCTGTAAGATTCAGGTAAGGACAGAAAATCCTCCAGAAAAACTGTCAACTGTCTGGCATGACTGTCTCCAATTTTCCCTTCCTCTGCTCTGTTCTCTCTAGTTTATGATAGTCCGTTGGGTTTTTTTGTTTTTGTTGTTTGTGATTTTTTTTAAAAAGATATTTATTATGTATGTATTTAGTTGCGAGCATTGTAATCTTTTAGGGGCAGCATGTGGATTAGTTCCCCAACCAGGGGTTGAACCCTGGCTCCCCGCATCAGGAAAACAGAATTTAGCCACTGGACCACCGGGGAAGTCCAGTATTCACCTTGTTTTAATCATGTATCATGTTTTAACAGATCATGTTATTACTTGCTCAAAACTGTTAAATGGTTCCCTACAATTGTCAATATTCCAGAATCTTTTTGTCAGCCAAAAGCATATGTTTACTGCCAAATTCGAACCTTTTGCAACTCTCTGTAGACCCTAAAGGTAATACTGTGTGAAACATATGCTGGTGATTTAAATTTAACAAATTTAGTAAAGTAGGGAAGAGCAATTTAATAAATGGTGATAAATTTAAAAATACATCCTCATAGTTCATTTTCACATCAAATTACTTCCAAGTGAATAAAAAAATGGGGAACTAATATAAAAACCAGGTCAAAAATTGAAACCATAAAAATACGATATAACACCCCTTTACAGAGAATGATGAGCTAACCCTTTAAAACAGTTGGAGAAAAGTTGTAAAAGAAGCTCTGAAAATATTTGACAATATAAAATGAAGAGCTATGTCAAATATAATAAAAGACGATGCTTAGAAAAATATTTGCCATAGATATGAAAGGAAAGAAAAGAATTCTTTAATATTTGAAGAGCACATACTAAATAATAAGGAAATACAAAGGCTCTCAAGGGGAAAATGACTTAACGAACCAAATCACAAAAGAGGACATGTGAATGGCTAATAAACATATGAATAAATGTTCACCTGCACTAGTAATCAAAAAATGCTAAGGGAACAACAAGAGACCAATTTTCACCTATTAATTAGCAAAGATGAAAAAAGACAATACTCTGTTTTAGATAGGGTCCCGTAAGAGGGCATTCATCCACTGTAATGGGAGGGGAAACTGATGCAGTCTTTTTGGAAGGCAATTTAGCAACATGTTTCAGAAGCTAAAATATAGTCCTATCCTTTGACCTGTAGTTCCACTGCTAATAACAATCACTCCCAGGAAGTAAGTAAAGTCTGGACAAAAATTTATTGCAAAGAGATGCTCGTTTATAATAACCAAATTGTCAGTCAACCCAAATGTCCAACAATGGACATGCAGAGAAATAAATTATTGTATAATCTTGACAGAATATTGTCTAAACTATTAAAAATTGTACCTATGGTGACTAGTAATAACACAGGAAATACTTATTATATACTGTCTAGAAATATGGAGATTACATATCACTGTACATATATTCACCTGTCTAAAAGTTATGCAGATGCGTAGAAGTAGAAGGAACAACTGCTAATGTGGTAAGTATCCCAGAAGGGCAAGACTATGCTTATACTCAGTTCAGTTCAGTTCAGTCGCTCAGTCGTATCTGACTCTTTGCGAACCATGGACTGTAGCACATCAGGCTTCCCTGTCCATCACCAACTTCTGGAGCTGCCATCCAACCATCTCATCCTCTGCCGTCCCCTTCTCCTTCCCTCTTCAATCTTTCCCAGCATCAGGGTCTTTTCAAATGAGTCAGTTCTTCGCATCAGGTGGCCCAAGTATTGGAACCTCAGCTTCAGCATCAGTCTTTCCAACGAATATGCAGGGCTGATTCCTTTAGGATTGACTGGTTTGATCTCCTTGCAGTCCAAGGGACTCTCAAGAGTCTTCTTCAAACCACAGTTCAAAGCTATCAGTTCTTCAGCCACTCAGCTTTCTTATGGTCCAGCTCTCACATCCATACATGACTACTGGAAAAACCCTACCTTTGACTAGACAGACCTTTGTAGGCAAAGTACTGTCTCAGCTTTTTAATATGCTGTCTAGGTTGGTCATTGCTTATATTATTCATGGTAAATTTTCTGTTTACAACTTTTGACAATAGGCATGTATTTTTGCTATTTAGAAAAATGGATGTTTAGAGCAGACTGTGAAAAATGCTACATACTGTAAATATGCCATTATCAATATTTAACCAGTATATTAATTGAGTGGTGTTCTTTTTGTAGGTCCAAGTGCAGGATGGTATGGCTTGCTTCCCTTAAGCATTCAAGTCACAAACATTTTAGAGCTTTAAAAAACTATTGGCGGCACATTTTCATCTGTTGAAGTTCTCTTTGGTTTAGAAGAAAAATTTTCTTGTCTATCGCTTTCCTAAATGGTTGTTTAGTACATAGGAGGATGGCAATTATGACCTCTTTAAAATATAAAAAAAAAAAATGGAAGAAAAGTGAAGATGTCGCTCAGTCGTGTCCGCATGACTCTTTGCGACCCCATAGGACTGTAGCAACTACCAGAGCTCCTGCCATCCGGGGAAATTTTCCAGGCAAGAGTACCAGAAGTGGGTTGTCCATTTCCCTTCTCGCAGAGGATCAATACCCGCTAATTCCCTAGGGATCGAACGCCAGGTATCCCGCAATTTGTAGGGGCTGACACTTTAAACCAGCTGAGGCCACCAGTGGAAAGTATAATTTTTTTTTTTTTTTTTATGGATATTTCGTTTTTTAAATTAATTTTGTGTTTGAGAATTTTTAGTGCAAGAAGACGCCCGTCTGCAGATAACTTGTGAGACAAGATTACCCATAGTGGGCTGGCTCACATAAAATGTCTGGGACTAACTTAATTAGGGTTTGGAGGGAAACTCTAGAGTAAGAAAACTTGACGGAGGAGCATGGTTAGCTGAGCTGTAGTGGTGCGGTCGCAGCACACAGGTCGCGAGCTGAGGGCACGCACGCCATTGGGGAACAAAAAAAAAACAAAAAAAAAAAAAAAAAAAAAAAAAAAAAAAAAAAAAAAAAACAAAATAAAAAAAAAACAAAAAAAAATAAAACAAACGCCAAGGGACCTAGTTCAATGTGTTCTTTTGACCTTTGCTGAGATAGTAAGTATTGTAATTTTTGAATTGTGTGAGTATCGCTGTTAGGCCTTGTATAGCATTTTTGCAGTCAGTAAAGATGAATTTTCAGACCTGATTCTTGCGTTCATTGGTTCCTATTTCTCGCCACAGTTTCATTTAGAGAGGCGGGTGGAATAAAAACAGCTCGGGCTTTTGGAGTTATAAAGACCTAATGTCCAAATCTAGTTTTTCATAAATTCTTTAGTCTGTTGTAGACAGTTCGGCGCAAGTCACTTCTACCTCGCCTGTCAGGCCTTTAGCGAATACGTCATTTGTAAAGATAGAGATAGTGAACAAACAAAATCTATTGCCAGGGTTGTTTTGAGAGTCAAAAGAGATTATACCGTGTATAAGTGTGTTTGGCACAGATGGCCTGGTGGCAGGTAATGGTGAAGCAATGGTAGTGTGATTGTTCATTCATGTTTCTATTGTTTTTTGGAATACTTGTGTAGGCTAGGCAGGGGGTCTTGGACTGGAGAGAGTTAACAGATAAATTCCCGCTCTGTAGGAGTTTAGGCAAGGTATCCCCTGGGGAGGCAGCAGTGACAGGCTTGGAACCAGAATTTCTGGATCTTATGTGACCCTGATTTATTTTAAACCTCAGACAAATTACTTAATTTCCATCTTTCTCTTGATAAAACAAGGGTTGAAGACCATATTTATCTGTAAAATATCTTCCAGCCCTGAAACATTCTATGATTGTATTTCAAAGAACATTTCTGAATGAGATCAAATCAATGTTATTATCTTTCAAATACATTCACATTGTGTAGTCTCTTCTCTGGAGGGGCAAAATTCTCATAATTAGGTAAAGTTCCAAGAGCCAATGGAATGATTACAGCAGAAGCTGGATAAGACACGCATCTATGAGAGGCTGGACTAGAGAAAAATCAGTCCTCAAAGCATGTATGGAAATTGTCCCTTGAAAAATATTTTTTTTTTGAGTAGTTTAATTGCCAAGAATACAAATTTTTTAATTCCTTTTCCCAAGATTTCATGTGACACAAAATGCCTTTGGTATTTTAAAAGTTAAAAAACAAAAAAAATGGTATTGCATTATTCCTCTGTGTGTTGTGTGTGCGTGTGCATGCACAGCATCAACAGGCAGGTACTTTTTTTCATTTAAGATTTCTGGTTGGCGTTAGTTGTTTTTGTATTCCCTCCTTCCCCCTTTCCCTTCACTCTCTCTCCCCTTTTGGGCCTATGGTTGGCTTAGGGGATTTTTTTTCCCAACCGGGGATAAAAACCTCCCCCTAAACCCCCCACCCACAGGGGAGCTTGAGTCCAAACACGGTGCTCGTTGCTTCGTCATGCCCGATCTTTGGACCCCGGGACAAAAGCCCACCGGTCCTCTGCCCTGGAATTCTCCAGGCAAGATATGGAGTGTGTTGCCTTCCCCCTCTCCGGGGGAATCTTTGACCAGGCATCGAACCTGTGTCTCTTACATCTCTGCACTGAAGGGGATTTTTTCTGCTGAGCCACCCGGGGTGCCCCATGGGCAATAGGGAATTCGTGCTTTTGCCTCTTGATTGTTTATTATATCAGTTTTGGAAAAACTTTCTGTAAAGAACCCGTAGAAAATTTTTGGGATTGGGGCCCCTACCACTTTGTTGCTGTTGCTACTTCTCTTTCCCCCTCTTTCCCCTTCTTCCAATATTTAAATTTAACAAAAAGACATTCTGAAACCCCGGGTGAAAAAAAAGACTGGGATTAGATGTGGACTGCAGGGCATATTTTATGCCCTTCCTTAAATAAAAATTTTACCCTCTAAAATCTCGGGTTTTGGTATTAGTTGCCAGCATGCCTGACTCTGTGGATGTAGCCACCGGGGTCCTTGCCCAAGGGGATCCCCAGGCTAGGAGTGTATTGAGTGAATTGGAGTGTTATGGAGTTAAAAAAGGAGGGGTTGCTATCCTCCTTAGAGATCTTCCCACCCCGGGGGTCAAAATTCATCTCCTGCTGGAGGCAGATTCTTACTATCTGAACCCCTGGGGGGAAAAAAAAAGGATTATGTTTTAAAAATTTTTTTGAGAATTTGGTGAAACCTCTTGAGATAATTGGAGACCTCAGGTGATGCTCCCGAGAAACATCCCGTTGAACCAAAAAGGTGCTGATTAGTCCCAAAAGATTGACTGCTCCCGAGACAAGGAACCCCCAAAAATATCTGCCATTAAACAATTTGCCAGGTTTGTGGTCGGTCCCCAAACATGGCGGGGGCATGGATTCAGTCAGTTAGTCGTGGCTCAGTGTGTTGACTCTTTGCAAACCATGGACGCAGGATGCCGGCTTTCCCCGTCCTCCCCAATTCCCGAGGCTAAAACATGTCCTTGGTCAGTGATGCCCTCCAACCATTCATCCCCTGTCGTCCCTTCTCCTCCCACCTTCATCTTTCCCGTCAGGGTCTTTTAAATGTTAGTTCTTGCATTAGTGGCAAAAATATTTTAAATTTGCTTCGCATCAGTCTTTCCAATGAAATTCAGGACTGATTCCCTTTTGGAGGACTGGTTTTATTCCCTTTTGTCCCAAAGGGGCTCTCAAGAGTCTTCTCCAACACAGTTTTGGTGCTCACTTTTTTATGGAAATCTCACTCCCCCATGATACTGGAAAAACCATGTTTTGATAGATTGACGTTTGTCGACAAAAAAAATGTCTCTTGGAAGGACTGATGCTGCGTGAAAAATCCCGTATTTGGCCCCCTCATGCGAAGAGCGACTATTGGAAAAGACCCTGTTTCGGGAGGGATTGGGGCAGGAGGAGAAGGGGCCAACAGAGGATGAGATGGCTGGATGGCATCACCGACGCAATGGACATGAGTTTGAGTAAACTCCGGGAGTGGTGATGGACAGAGAGGCCTGGTGGCTGCAATTCATGGGGTCACAAAGAGTCGGATACGACTGAGCGACTGAACTAACTAACTAATGTCTCTGCTTTTTAATATGCTGTCTAGGTTGGTCATAGCTTTTCTTCCAAGGAGCAAGAGTCTTTTAATTTCATGGCTGCAGTCACCATCTGCAGTGATATTGGAGCCAAGAAAATACAGTCTGTCACTGTTTCCATTACTTCCCTATCTATTTGCCATGAAGTGATGGCACTGGATGCCATGATCTTCATTTTCTGAATGTTGGTTTTTAACCCTGCTTTTTCACTCTCCTCTTTCACTTTCATCAAGAGACTCCTTAGTTCCTCTTCCCTTTCTGCATAAGGGTAGTGTTCATCTGCATATCTGGGTTGTTGATGTTTCTCCCGGCAATCGTGATTTTACCTTGTGAATATCCAGCTTTGTGTTTCACTTGATGCACTCTGCATATAAGTTAAATAAGCCTTAACATACTTTTTTCCAATTTGGAACCAGTCTGTTGTTCCATGTCCATTTCTAACTGTTGTTTCTTGACCTGCATACAGATTTCTCAGGAGGCAGGTAAAGGTGGTCTTGGTATTCCCATCTCTTGAAGAATTTTCCACAGTTTGTTGTGATCACACAAAGGCTTTAGCATAGTCAATAAAGCAAAAGTAGATTTTTTCCTGGAATTCTCTTGCTTTTTTCTATGATCCAACGATGTTGAAAATTTGATCTTTTTGCTTTCCCCTTTTTAAATCCTTTTGAACATTAAAATTTCTTGGTTCACGTTTTGTTGAAGCCGTTGGAAAATTTTGAGCATTATTTCTGTGGGGAAATGGGCAATTGTGGGGGGAGTTTGACAATTCTTTGGCATTCCCTTTTTTTTGGGGTTTTTGGAATGAAAACGACTTTTCCTGTCTATGGCCACTGTTGAGTTTTCCAAAATTTGCTGGATATTGAGGCACCCTTTAAAAGCAATTTTTGGTTTAAAATAGCTCAGCTGGAATTCCAATTTTTCCACTAGCTTTGTTCGTGGTGTGTTCCAAAGGCCCCCTGACTTTGCTTTCCCGGATTTGGCTCTAGGTGGTGACACACCATGGGTTAGTAGGTCTGAAGATCTTTTTTGTTATTTCTTCTGTGTATTTTGCCCCCTCTTCTTAATATTTCTGTTCTGTTAAGCCCATTTTTTTTGCTTTTATGTGTGCATTTTGCATAAAAATTTTCCCCTTGGTATTTAATTTTCTTGAAGGTCTCTAGTCTTTCCCCCTTTGTTGTTTTCCTTGTTTCTTTGCTTTGATCACATCCCCAAGTACTTCGTCCCCTTCGTTAGTTCAGCACAGTGTGCTGCTCTTTGTGACCCCTGAATCACGCATGCAAAGGGCCCTTTCCTGTCCATCCACCAAAACCGGAGTTTACTCAAACTCATGCCCTTTAGTTTGGGGATGCCCTCCAGCCATCTCACCTCTGCGTCCCCCTTTTCCCCCCTGCCCCCCAAACCCTCCAGCTCAGGGTCTTTTCCCAATGAGGCAACTTTGTTTAGGTGGCCCAAAAGGATTTCAGCGTCAGCATCAGTCCCTTTCCAAAGAAACCCAGGATGATCTCCTTTTGGAGGCTGGTTGGATCTCCTCGAAGTCTCAAGTACTTATTGAGATCAGTTATGTACTTGGTATTTTATACAGACTTGGGCCAAAAAGAAAACCAACATGGCCCTGGTTGGGTTTAGGAGCTTCCACAAGAAATAAGGGGCAGACTGAAGATTTTTGTGTCAATTCACAAAATGCATGGTGTTTGTGGGAACAGGCAGGGCACCCGACTGAATCATGGAATTTGTGGGAGGGGGGGTGCCCAGAGGAATGACACCTAAGGATGTGGATCCTGGGTAGTAAGCCAATCCCCGCAAGGGACCTTAATCTTCTTGCTGATGGGTCTTGAGTCCCCTTGCCTTGAACAGTAATCGGCCCCTAGCCCTTTCCCTTTGGATGAGCGTCTGGTTTCAGTCTTTTTTCCCAGGCTCTTCTCCACAAACAGTCTAAAAAGGTCCTGGCCCCAGCTCACACCTAGAACACTGACCCTAAACCCCTCCTGAAGGTTGGGTTTTTCCAGGGGAAAGCATTTTTTTGCTAAATGTGGGCAAATTTAGCGCCATTGGCAAAAATGGTGATGTCAACTTTATAGTTTTTTATTAATGTAGGGCAATTACTCTTTTCGGGTCCACATTTGCTTTTTTCCCGCATGAGGGTTGGTATGAGGTGGAAAGAATAGAGTAAACCCAAAGTTAATGGGATTTTCATTAATATCAAAAATTTTTTAGTTTAAACTCTGCTTCTCAAAAAAAATTGGTCGGGAGGGTCCCCCTTAGTCTTCTTAACTACCAAATAAATAAAAGGCCCCCTCTTTTTTTCCCCCCCTTGTAGGGGGTTCTTGGGGGGTTTGTTGGCCCCATTTTATGTTAATTTGTAGAGCCCTGTCCTTTCACGGGGGCCCTGTCAATGGGGGGGAGTCTGATTTTCAAAAGGAGCATATGCTCCAAAGGTTTTAAAACGTGCAATTGCTCTGCAGGGAAATACAGTGATTATTCTTTGGCCCCCTTTTCGAGAGATTTACAAAAAAACGTTTTTC